>NBZA01000005.1:0-36452 GCA_003054995.1 Aleochara bilineata
CACCTCCACTGACTTGAATGATTTGAGGTACGGGCACGACGACAGTCTGCGGAACTCTGACGGGCACTGGCCGGTTAATGGTGACTGGGTAGGGTTGAGGTACTGATACAGGCACTGGTTGAGCAACGGGGTACGGCACGGCCACGGTCTGTGGTACCGGAACTGGTCTGGTGACTGTTACAGGCACGGGACGAGGGACTTCCACAGGCTGAGGTACGGGCACATTCACGATGACTGCTCTGGGTACATCGACTGGCACCTGGACGGCGACTGGCACTGGAACGGGCCGCGTCACTGTCACTTGATACGGCTGTGGTACGTCGATGGGCACAGCCTGGTTGACAGTGGAGACGGATGTAGTGCCACCACCACCGCCACCTCCAGCGCCTCCACCAAATCCACCGGCGCCGCCGCCAAATCCACCACCTCCTCCGATGCCAATGCCTAATCCACCACCAAATCCACCTCCATGACCTCCGCCGCCGCCTCCATATCCAAATCCACTTCCATATCCACCGCCGTAGCCGCCACCGCCGCCTCCATGGCCATATCCAGTGCTGAAGATACCACGCTTCTCTGGTTGTTTTTCTTCAGCAAACGTCTGAGAAGATAACGCAAGCGCAATCTACAACAGAAACGATACAATTATCATTAACAATAAGATTTCACTCCGACTCGCAATTTTCAGATCTTACTAAAAGAAAAGACCTCATCTTTGCGCTTGTTTTGACTCGATGCAAGTGCCTTACCCTCGGAAAGCATCCAATATTTATATGCAAACACTTTAATGGTGGGCTTAAAACAAATTCGTTGCGAGTTACTTTCACTGGGTGGGAAGATCATGGAAGACCAAAGTGCAGCCAGACCGACATCTCCCATATTCGCGCAAGCATCGTTCGTCGCCGTCGCCATCTCCATCGCGGTCTTCAAGCCGTAAACTTACAATATGACGGAATCTTAGCTGGTAGGTTGGTAGGTAGGTAGGTAAGTATGTGGTGTGATACTCTGATACACATAATAGGTAAAACTGCATGGAAACGCAGTGAACCGAGAAGGAAACGTGACTGCAATGCATTTTAATTCTGCGCCGCGCGTTGGCTGACCCGTTAAGTGAATAAGTCAGAGAGCATTCGAGTGCGTTCCAAAGACTTGCTCTGCAATTTCGTTTAATGAAAATGTAATGAGGAACAAAGAGGAGATGAAAATACGATCGATTAACCTGGCTTTATGTAATATCCTACCGGTTTTATTGCAAGAACTTCGGTAATAAATAATATTCATATTTGCCTTTCAAATTCTTACAGAATTATTTGCCATTTGCGAAAATTTAAAATTCGTCTGCTAATTCGTATGTATTTGGTGCTTTACCTTGCTCTATTTCGACGTTTTGCTCTAACATGCAATTGAATCAAATTACACACATGCATTTTCACAGAATGCTAATTACAATCAACTTTGAAAGCAACATTAAAACGTCAAGAACTAAAAATGAGCGTGTTGCAAGTGTCAATAAAACAAGATAACTACAAGTTTCTTTGGGCAATAAAAACTTAATGTGATTAATTCCAATCTTTGAACGTCTTAATTATAAGAAAATATATTTTTAAATTACTACAAGCTCAATAATCTTGTGCATTTAGGAAATTATTACTGAATCATAAATATGAACAATTAACAGGAAAACGTTGTAAGAAATAGTATTAATTACGACAATAATTTAGCAACGTTAGTGAACAAATAATGTGCATGTGGTGACATCAATAAAGAGGTCTTAAGCCACAAGAAACTTAATTATTACATAAGACGTTGGCTTTATAAATTGATAACACGGACTAATTAACTATTTCCGCCTTCGTCAATGTGGATGACTTATTCTTGCAGCAACAAATAAATAGCAACGTACAATAGAATAAATGTAACTGGATCGTGTTTATCTAGCGGGCAATCGCATAGTTTAGATGATTTTGCAAAAGCGCAAGCCGGAAATAACATTTATTAATGTATTATTATCGTCCTCTTCAAAATTGTTGCGCAATTATTACTATGAAGTGAACAAATTAGAAATGTCTAGAGGAAGAGGAAAGAATGCCAGTCCGGAAGTACCATATTCTGCATCATCATAAATAACTCAACATTATTACTTAAGTTATGGACTTCCCTTCAGGGCGATAATGTTACACTTTTCATTTCCAATAGATCAACCTGGAAGTGCTTGAAGCGTGCTTGAATTTATCGTTGTGTAACTCGAATAAAATTCAATACGTGTGGGAAAACTGCAACAAGCATGCATTACAGTCTTACATTTTGATTGCAATCTAATGCACTCAATTTTTAATTGTCATTCATATGTATACAAGTTATGACAGCATGTAATCCACCTTACTTCTTCGTATCATGAGAATCTAAGATCTTATTAATTGAGCAAATGCATTAGCATTCTTCCTGTAGTTCCTTAGCAATTCCGCATTGCCACTTACAATATTAATTCAAATAAGTATTATTAGTTTTGCAAAAAATATTGAAAGTACATTTAGCTGGAGGCTGAACGTAATCATAAATATGAACAAAGTTTGAAAAAATCGTCGAAGGTAATTTGCGATTTTCCACGAGGTGTAATATTGCTTCTTGATATGCTTGAAGTTTTGATAGGTACCTATTGCCTTATAATTGAATAACGTTATTGTTATTGCCATAACAAGACCAGACCAAAAAAGTGCAACAATACACGAGGAACGAAATAGAACGCAGCTAACACGTTACCAACATGTTACCAACTCCAGGTAACTATTATCAATGGTGTATAATTGAATGAGAAACGTTCACTTTGATGCGATTCTTTCCATTTCTTTGTCCGCATTCATCATATTGCGACAGTTTTCTAGAAAAGTTTAAGAAAAGTTATGTAGCCTATTTCATCTCTGCACATATTGAGCGGCTGCCTTACATAACGTTTAATATGTGTTTCGAATCTTTTTGAGTAGATAATAATATCTCCTTGGCTTGGCTTTCTTACACTCCACAATGATCGCCAATTATAAATTATCTTTTGCACCAGCCGGTCGATTATTATTAAGGCAAAGCACAAGAAAATTACTTTTCAGTAAAGAATGTTAAACGATTAAATATTAAAAGCCATTTCAAAAATTCAATATGAGAATTGATTTGTATTTAATTTATAGCTGTGTCTGTTTTGCAATAAACATTCTACTTTACATGCAGCACGATTTCGGGCGAAGCAAGATGAATACATGGCTTATGTTTTCCATTCAGACGAATAACTCTTCACGCATCAGTGCGCGAAATTAAATGCGAATCGACGGACAAGCTGACGGTAGTAATCCGTAAGACAAAATGCAATAAACGTCCGAAAAATAAATTTTGTCGCATTTTTGAACGCTTTGCTCTGCACGATTACGACATGCAGTAACAACAGAACAGGAAACGGTCGCGTGATTTATTCGATGCGAATGATACACACGCGCGACCGGCGATTTTCTTCTTGCAGATGCTTAAGTTGAGTAATATATTCCTTGTAGTGCTATCATGACTCATGTGACCACAATCGCAGTTGCTCTTTACTAGAATATTTTCACTCTACTCTAGTTTAGTTCCTCATTACTATCGCACAAAGAAAGAGATTCGCTCAAGCAAAGTGCATTAACGGCAACGACAAGGAAAGTGAAACAATTTTGACGATCAGTATTTTTAGTTTATTGCTCAAACATACTGGGAAAGCAATTGGCTTCCAAGCGTGTGAAATCGCTAATGAAGTTGAATAATTAAACAGTTTCCAGCTTTAGACTTCCCCATTGAACAAAAAAACAAGGCAAAGTAAGGAGTGGCTGGTACAACACTGGAAGTATTAAATCGCAAATAATCATTTCATCTTATATCTTGTACTTTGGAGTAATAGGCGGTTATATCATCAAATGATAATCTCTCCTTTGGCTCTTTTAGAGCGGACACTGCTAGCAAAAACGGCTACTTCCATAATAAATGGAAAATTATAGCTGACAAAGTGCATAAATTTGCATTTTAATTACAGGCCGCTAAATGTAAACTAATTTGTGTTCCCTGTCATTTAGCACACAGATATCCTGCAGCTATCCAAAGCGAAAATTATTAGTTTTCCCAATCTTTCGGTATGTGCTCGCAATCCAATCTGTTCTGCGTTTCTTAATTTGGTTCAATTTTTTATAACTGCTTTGTATGCTTGTCGTTTTTGCAATCGTCCCATAAAACGACACATCGAGAAGAAACTATTCAGGTTAATTCATTTCACATCTCATAAAGTGTTCTCATCGACTAGACATACCCTGGTATCAACTGCAGCGGAGTTTAAATGCGCATTTATTAGTTTTTAAATGTAATTAGTGTTTTAATTAGTTTTAGGTGTTCTTCTAAATGCTTCACGGAATTATATAAGACTATATGTTTTAAACGCTTGTGGCTTGCATAGCCAGGTGATTTAATTTCTATAAATTCTTGCAATTGAAGTGTATATGTAATTTATCATTGTAAATATCGAACGTGACTGGTGATTTGTAAAACATTTTCAACATTTTCATTAGTAAATATGTACTCCCATATCAGTTAGAAGTTGAAATATCAAAAAGTCAATATGCTATAACGGTAGTAATAAATAATAACAAATTGAACGCTAACGGCTGCTTTATTAATCTGTATTACTGTAATTTATACGCACGAGGAAGACCAAACTAGACGTTTTTGCGCGCAAATCCTCAGATCGTCGGATGCTTTCCGACTGAGAAAGTGCAATTTGTGAGTTCTTAATGATAAACTGAATGCGTATTCATTCGACGCGACGAGATTACATCCGCATTATTTGATTCTCGTACCGTTTTCATGTATAAATGAGTCAATTCCAAGACCACTCTCATTTTCATTACACTGTAAATTTTCAAAATAATTGATAATTTATTTCAGTGAATGGAATGCATGATAAGAAGTACTTTCCCTAAAAAGTATTAATGAATTACTTAAGTACTTGAAATTGAATTTTTATATGTAAACTTTGTGTATAAAAATAAGATTTAGAAAAAATATACTAGATTGATCTAAAAAATCAGCAACTAAATTAAAGTGAATGTTGAAAGAGAGCGTCGTCAACTTTTTCCTGCCTGCAATAACGTGCCAAAGCGCGAGCACGAATATCCAAAGTTCCGTATCAGAATGAGACGCCGTATCCGGTTATTGACATTGGACATCCATGGTCAGGGTTCGGAAGAAAGTGAAGTGAGTTGGATTGAAATCCGGTCTCTACGCGTGCATAAAACAAAGTACCATTGTTGCTTTCTCTCTTCTTCTCTTCTGCCCGTCTCTCAGTATATATACGAGGAGTAATTGTAGTTTCATTAACTATTATCAAACAGACAGAGATTGCGATGACATTCGGCAAGGTAACCGTAAGTAAAAAACAAAATTTCTAAAAATACGCCTGCAATGCAAACATTTGTTTATTCTTTCAGTACTGTACGGCATTTGCAGTGTGCTACTGTGTTATGTCAGTAGCACAGGCATATCCAGGATTTTCATCGTCATCTGGCCACGGCCACCCTGGAAGTGGAGGATACTTGGAAACGATTCCAATGTTGAGTGACTATGCACATATTCAATATCCACAAGGAGAGGTTCGAGATTTAGGAGAGACGTATAAGTTTATACCAGAAAAAGAAATCAAAGTTATTCGTACGATCAAGATCAGTCAACCGTACCCTGTGCAGGTACCTGTTAAGGTACCATATCCTGTGTCTGTAGTCAAAGAGGTCCCAGTCCATGTCACCAAATACGTTAAAGTCCCACAACCAGTCCACGTCGATGTGGTGAAATCCGTTCAAGTCTCTGCACACACGAGTGACGGTGGCGATCACTCACCTTCAGCTCCTCAGCACTATGAGCAAGAGCCACATTGGTCGCAGCAAATTACCAGTGGGCATTCATCGGAAGCCGCACATTTCTCTTCGGAAGGACACGGTGACGAGTCGGGAAATTACGCAGCGGTCATTGCACAGCAAGCAGCTCAATACCAACAAGGTTTTCATCAGAACCAAGAAGATGCACAGCAGCAGCAAGAAGACCATCAACAGCATTAACCGGGAAATTCATTGTTAGTGATAATTAGTTACATGTATGTATGTAGATAAACTGTTACGTTTTTTGTTATGCATTTGTTCTTCTTAATTTTTTTAATAAATAAAGTAATATTACAACAATTTAAAGTAAATTATTTATTTTCAAGTTACAGTAGAAAAGTAAAGATTCATACAAGATATAAAATAAATACCAGACTGTTCCAGTTACACAACGCATTGCTAATATGTTTTTATAAATTTAAATTCAGTTACTCATATCTTTAATGGTGGCCACCTAGATCATGACCAAAACTATGTCCAATATCTAATCCATGGCCACCAAGTTCTAAGCCGTGATGTTCTAGTCCATGGTGTTCAAAACCACCACCGCCATGACCTCCAAAATCACCTCCTAGTGATCCTTCGTGATGCTCATGATGAGCCTTAATGTAAACGGGTACGTGTTTCTCTACCACATAGGGTACCTTAACTGGATATGGTACTGGTTTGTGCACTGGGTACGGTACTGGCTTGGGATATGGTACTGGAACTGGATGTGGTACGGGAACCTTGAATGGTACTTTAACTGGATAAGGTACTGGTTTTTCCACTGGATACGGTACTGGTTTCTCAACATGCACTGGATATGGTTTGGGAATATGCACAGGGTATGGTCGCTCAATATGTACAGGTACTTGTACTTTCACCGGATATGGTACCTTCTTGATGACGGGATAGGGAACCGGATGCGGAACTGGCACTGGTACTTCTTTCGTAATAGTGATGTGTTTAACTTGGTGATGTCCACCAAGACCATGTCCACCGAAACTGTGTCCCTCGAAACCACCTCCATGACCATAACTATGTCCGAAGTCGAGACTGTGATGTCCATGCTCCAGTCCGTAAGATTCTAATCCATGTCCAGAGTGCTCAAAGTGCCCGCCGTATCCATAGCCAAGTCCCATAAGACCCCGTTTATCTTTTTTGGTGTCTGTTGCAGCAACTTTGGTACTCTCCACTGCTTTCGGCTCGCTGTCTGCGAACACGAAGCCTATGAGAAACCCAATTACGCAAATCTACAAATAAAATTGTTAGTGTAGTGCAAGCAACTGTTTTGTTTGTGGCTTACTTGAATATGCATTTTGATGTCTTGATGACCAACAAAGTTTGTTGTTGTTGCCGAGGGCGCTCGCATTATTTATAGCGATTTTTTTCATACACGTATTGCCGAAGTGGTGGGTGTTCAATGCTCTAGTAAAGTTAAAATTCAAACTTTCCATCGAAAAGGATTCACTTTAATGTATGTGATTACTTCACAAGACAATTACAAGCAATACAATACTTTTGATTTCATAGAGTGTGGAGTTTCTCAAATAGGCGATAAATTGTTATATTTATTAATACACATATAACTATCGTTGACATTCATTATTAACAAAATCATCTTACAATTTTGAAGCGTTCTTAAGATAATATTAGGTAAAGATGTTATTCAATAAGCACACAGTCAGTGATTGAGTGTGTGACAGTACTGCTTTAATAGACAACCAGAAGATATCTGATGTTGAGCAAAGCATTACTTTTCACAGGATTGAAAATGTGTGATCTATTTTTCACACGAATTACAGCAGCAGTTACACATGAATATGCGCTGCAAGGTAATTTCTTCTCTATACTTGCAGACGAGATTGCATTGCGCTGCAAGCATTGCATTCATCTTGCATTTCTTGCGAATTTACTAGATAATTGATTATGTAATTAATTAATTACTGCGCTCTACTTCATAATGTAAATGCACCAAAAGAAATTCAAAAAATTGCAAAATTGCAAACTTTTTTGATTAATTAAACTGATTAAGCAATTCTAATCTAATTTCCAAGGAAAAGTCTGCATAGAAGTTAGTAATAATTCAAAGTAACTTAAATTGTATAATATAATACATATATAAGTAATGATAATAGCACAAGCAGCAATTGAATACCATCGTAGGTTTGCAAGAAGTTCAAGAGAAAGCTTTGTAAACCTACACATTAAGAAACTTTTTTGCAAGCATTACCGTGGATTACCTGAACATATCGGCTTTATAACATATCATTGTCTGTTTATTTATAATGCGTTTAATCTGAACGTGATAGGATTCCTCCTTGTTGAAACATTGTAATACACTTATTTTGCTCTATTTATAAGAATGTAAGTTTTAATTGCACGTGGATTGCTTCTAAGTGTTTCATTCTTACTTAATTATAGTAGAATTGCATGACAATTTGCAAATACATATATTGATTGCATTTTTAATACGTAAATGATGAAATTGTCAACCATTATCATACCTCAGGTATAATTATTGTTCAGTGTAATGTAGTTATACAAGAGTTCAAACAAATAATTAAATTGCTATCGAAATTTTGCTTAGCAAAGCAGAAAATAACAGTCGTGACATTAGACATCGTGTAATACTACACGTTTCATCAAGTAAAACATTTTGTTATTTATTACACAAATGATCACTGTTTAATGAAGTTTTTAACAATTACTTGATTATTCCGCTGCGGCAATTGTTTTAAACAATTTTTAACACTGTGGTAAAGGTGCTAAAGCATTTTACATGCGGTTTCAGTTTGTTGTTCTATTCAATGCTGGTCTGTTCGGCGCAGTTAACTTCTTGTTAGCTCATGAATATTAAGTATTTGCGTGAAAGTGCAGAAGTAGATCTCCAAATGCTACAGATTTTTAAGCCCGCTAGAAATTTCTTATCGCAACTTAAATGCCAAGTCTTTCTTTGTCGATTTTTATTCCGTAAACATTTCAAAATCTATAACTTTACAATAACGATTGAATAAAATACAGGGTTTAGAGAGTAAATCATTTTATTGTGAGCATTTGAGAATTAAATACATAATTAAAGATCAATAATAGTCAACATTTTAAGTCTTCTCTTTTCCAGTTTATATTTAATTGAGTTCTAGTAGTGTCCATGTCCTCCAAAAGAATGACCACCAAAGGAATGTCCTCCTAGAGAATGTTCCAATCCTCCTCCAAATGAATGACCATGACTTTCATGGTGAGTTATAATAGGCACTTTCTTTTCAACAACGACTGGATAAGGCACTTTGACTGGGTATGGTTTGGGAATGCTGACTGGATATGGTTTTTCTACTGGATATGGTTTAGGATATGGAACTAAAACTTTGACGGGCACTTTTACTGGATATGGGACTGGTTTATGTACCGTGACTGGGTAAGGTTTTTCGACAGTAACTGGATATGGTTTTGGGACATGGACTGGATAAGGTTTAGGGACATCGATATGAACTGGCACCTTCACCGTGTAAGGCACTTTTTTGATGACAGTATAAGGTACTGGATGAGCTACTGGATAAGGTACTTCTTTTGTAACTGTTATTGTTTTAATTTCTGTATGCCCATGTCCCCCAAGCTGATGGCCTCCGCCGAAGCCATGACCGCCTCCAAAGCCATGTGAACCAAAATCTCCAAAACCATGATCTAAGCCACGTTTTTCTTTGATTGGGTGTACATCTACTTTAATAGCTTCACTTGAAACTAAGGCAATACCAACGACAAATAACTGTAAAAACGTAGAGAAATAATTAATAAGTAATAAAAATATGCAGATTGCGGTATATTTACTATTAGAATCATAGTTCTTGTTTCAGTAAAGTTCTACTAGACTTAAGGTACTTCAATGATGGAAAAAATAAAAGAATAGTTCTTTTATACTCAATGTTATTTCTTGGGATTGGGGGTAGGAATGGGAACAATTTTGCAATACGTAACCATCCGCAAATTTTATGTACTGATTGTTTTGCGCATCACAGAAAACTACGTAAGCCTTTGGATGTATGTGTTTAAAAGTGAGAAAGTTTCGATATCAATCGGTTTGATATTGCAACATTTACTGAGCTTTTTACGTAATTTACAAAATATAGTTTAACTTATCTATCAACACAAATATAAATGTCGTTATATTGATGTATTATGTTAGGTATTCATTAATTAAACTTCTATTGTTTCATAAAATAATCTTTTTCATCAATCAGTTAAGTTGTAATGACATTTCCAGCAATTGTTCATGTACAAACTTGGCATGACTGAACGTTTGACCTATTAGTAAATAAATTTATTTCTACATATGTACCAACAAATTTCGTTTTGCATATTTTGTGCAAAAACAGTAATCTCCGGACAGGAAGTTTAAATTTAAGTCATTGATGTAGTGTATGAATAAATTATTCCACTTTTAGTCTCTTAATTAAATTACTTTCTCTTCACAACTCTATTTTAAATTAAAGTAAATTGTTAATGATCATCTAGAATAGAAGTAAGAAACATTTAAACGCTTTAGGATTACATTTTTTTATTATAAAAATAAATTCAAGTAACAAAATCAAAATTACTAATTAAACTAAAACAAATTTAAAAGTGCATGTGTAATTTTCTTTTTTGATACGCTCTAATTCTGCGTAATGAAAAACAAATTTTGCTCACTTGAACAAGATTTGCAACTTGAATATTAATGATTGCACACATCAGCGCAAATGCAATCCATTCCAGTTGTTGTTGTTGCTGTTGTGCTGGTCGTTGGCATCGAATCGTGACAAGACCGAGGTATACGCTTGATTTATAATGCCAAACGCCTTAATACCTTGATCCTCAAATCCACCATGAGTTTCATACAAAGTTCCCTTGGATATCGGAGCGAAAGCAGACAAGACCGATTGTGGTCTTGCTTGAACCACAGGAGTCACAACGGGCACGCTTGTGTACTTCTTCGGCTTGGATTTTCCATAATTTTTATACTTCTGGGTTGTCACTGGCTTGAAGCGAGGACGAAACGTCTGTGTAGCTTGAACTTGGGCATAACTTATCGGAGGAATCGGATTGTTGATCGGTTGGTACCCATTTATGTTTAAGTTTTGGTTGTTATAAAATTGTGCTGATTGGTTAGGGTCATACTGATCCGAAAACAAAGCCAAATTTTGTGGTGGCGCAATTACACTAACTGCACTTGTTAATGCAATCAATAGACAGATATTGAACTAGAAATAATGATTAAATCACAAGTAGAAGATATTATTTACCCTAGAGAATTAGATATGTTAACTTACAAGAGAAAATTGTAAATAAGACATTGTTAAGCTAGTAAAGTTGTCACGTAAAATTACAATCGATTACTGATCAGATATTTCAATCAGATTTGCTTAAATATTATAAATCACCAGTAAAAACATTAAGAAAGTGATTATTTATATTTTAACATAATAAAAGCTAACTTTTCTCCGTGCTCCATCTTGTGAAAGTAAGTTTTTTTCGATACTTCTTCAAATGGCTTGCTTTTAACGCACAGCAGTGCATTTTTATAGATGGCAGTAAGTTCTTTGAAAAGTTATCAAGGTTTGTTTTTGTTCTGTAATATATAATAAGAGTATGCTTTTATTTTCGTGCAGTGTTACCTAATTCACAAAATTACGTGACACAATAATCTCAAAATTGAGGCTAATTTGTAACAAAAGAGTTTAATGTTTTAAATTGTTTATTCAAAATATTTGCGCACATTTTGTAAAATTTAATAAAATTTAACATTCATGGTCATCTTATCAGACTAGCTTACAATCTAAGTGATTGGTATACATATGATATTATGATGTGATGATATTTAGCTGTGAGACCTCTTGGCTGCGTGAAATCACAATGTTGACCTTTTAGTCGGTCTTCCATCCTCCGTGACTGGAGATGGAACTACCAAAGTCGTGATCGCCCAAAGAGCCTCCTCCATGGCCGCCGAGCGAAAGACCGCCGCTGCCGTATCCGTGATCGTCAGATTTCACATAGATTGGTACGTGTTTCTTGATGTAGACTGTTTCATGAACTGGGTATGGGACATTCTTGTAGACTGGAACCGCAACGGGCTTGGGTACTGGTACAGCGACTGGATGGGGCACTGGGACCTTAACATGGACTGGGTATGGTACGGCAACCTTTTTCTCAATGTGCACTGGATATGGTTTGTCTACATGCACTGGGTACGGCTTGGGCACATGTACAGGGTATGGTTTGTCGACTGGCACATGGACAGTGTGAGGTACTGGTACTGGAACATCTTTGGTAACTGTCACTGGGTACGGTCTTGGAATTGGAATGCCAACTCGGTTTGTGATCGTAATATGGCGATGCACCGAAGAGCCTAAGTCGATTGTTCCTAGACCTCCGCCGCCGCCAGCTCCACCCCCTAAACCACCTCCAAGACCACCGTCGCCGAAGCCACCGTGACCTCCCAAAGAACCACCGTGACCTCCCAAAGAACCACCGAAGTCTCCGTGGCCCAACTCAATTCCATGTCCAGCTAGCTCCAAACCACCGTGTCCTCCGCCATGGCTAATGATAGCTTCACCGAAGACACCGCGTTTGTCCTTCTTCTTGTCGTCGGTCTTTTTTGCCTCTTTGGCAAGGACCCCGCTCAATACCAGCACAATCAAAAATATCTGCAAAGTTGCATAACGATGAAGAATTTTATGCAAAATTAAATAAAAAACAAAAATTGAAAGAAATCTTACCGCAGACTTCATCCTGCTCAGCTGAATTTGGTGATAGCAGTGACTGAAGACTACTGATACAGTGTCAGCGTCTGAGAGTGCTTTTATACCACTTGGCGCTTCGCGAATGTGCTATACCAGTACCACAATGATCTCCAAACACATGACTTCTTGAGAGGGGCGCGGATGCGACTCACCCATATGTCTACCTCCACATTACATCCAATACCAAACCGCAAAGCACCGCATTGCAGGCACTTCTTGCCTTTCTAGCTGCTGCAACAAGGAGTTTGTTATGCACATGAGATGGAATCTTAGACGAGCGCCAGCGAGCGCTTTTCTTCAATTGATGCGTGAGTAAGTCGGCGAAGCCAACGTAATCACGTTCGGAAAGATGGCCAACGGTCGATCTACTTTCTGCTCAACTGTTACTGCCATCTTATGCAATGCTGCGATCGGAATATTGCGCCTCAGTTATCGAACGAAACTCGCCAACTTCACAACGGCGGAAGAACACCTAACAGTCTGTCGCTATTCTTCTAATCAAACCAGGAATCCTATTGTACTTAATTAGTGAGTGTGAATTATTGCATTTGATTTATGCACAGATATTAATTTTACAATTAAATTACTAATACTTGAGTTACCTAATATTTAATTGTGTTATAAACAATAAGTTTTTGTATAATATTATATCTGATTGAAAGTATTTATTCTTCCCAAGAAAAAAATACATTTTTTATTGTCACATAATCTTAATTCTATTTAAGTATTTCTTTATTTATGAAAAAAATATTAAAAATATTATCGTAAATTTTTTAAAGCAAATTTAAGAAATAATTATTTTTGGAAATTCTGCAACAATAGTTTATAAATTTTTATATTTTTTATAAACAAATGCAAAATATATAGAAAAATTAGCAACAGCAGAATATAACAAGTAAATTGTTTATTCATTAACAACAATATTAATACATAACTCACATAATATTAGCAACAATAAACGAGAGAAAGCAACAAAATTCACAGCGGAAATAAGCAAACAAGACTAGCACGCCAACAGTTCCAATATGAACATGTTAATACAATATAATAGAGGCAATAATTATGTTACAATTATGCAAAAGCAAGCAACTCGTTTTGCTTTATTGTTGTTCATTTCCGTTCAGCCATCAGCAGCTGCGCGAAGTGCTTATTAATGGCCGAAGTATCCGACCAAAGGATTGAAATCGAAGTTATTGAATGCAGTGTCAAACGCTTCACTGCTCCCAAGATGTGGTGGTGGAACAACTTGTAGACCGCCGCTGCCACCAGGTTTGCTCGGCCGACTGATCACTGGCGCTTTACCCAGTCCCAAACCACCTGATCCAAGGACATATTTCCCATGTCCTAAACTGACAATATCCAATGATCCTGAACCCAATACGTATGACTGTTTGTTCTGATTTGGCTGTGCGATTTGTGGCACAGGTTTGGGTTCGTAAACATCTTCTTTGACTTTGTAGGTGTCCACAGGAGTATTCGTATATCTTATTGGGGATTTTACAGGTGCATATGGAGCAGGTATGTCTGGTGACACAAAGTTATGTTCAAATGTATTACCAAGATGTTGGTTTAAGGTCAGAGATATTGGCAGATACTCTGATTGCTCTATAGATTTCAATAGTTCAACTGACTTAGGTTCAGACTCTTTCAACAAGTCAAAGTCTTTGTAAATATCGTCTAAATGAACTTCATCGCTTATTTGTTCATAAGTAGGTAGGGCAAATGCCAGCATAATAATTTGTGAAATAATTATAATACTGATTGACATCTGAAAATGAATAACATTTATAGTATTTTAGAAACAATATAATTAATTTAAAAACATTACTTACTTTTGGCTTTTTGTTAAGTAATCCAGAAGTATATTTAGCACTTCCTACGATGCACTTCTTAATATTTTGGTTTTTAATCACAACAAACTTAGTTTATTATTAAGTGAACGTGATATGATGTTACATAGAAGTGTTTTTATGATTAAGTGCACTGCAACTTATATGCTGTTCCTACCCCTTCACTTCTTAGCAAAGTGCTTCGGCCGTTCTTCACCTGGCAGCGCGTTGCATTGGCCTGCTTGTCTACACGTTTGCAATTGGCATTAGTTTAGGATCGGCGTGCCTTGAAGAATTCTTTGTTCATCGCACACGTTCGATCGCCTTGCCAAACGCTTTCCATTTCAATATTATCTCTACGTGAAGGCGTGCGGGAGTCGATGCAGAATGCAAGCAAGGCAAGTGCAAAACAACTACACCAGCACCGTCTCAAGTAATTAATTAGCATTTATAATCATCTTGTTACTAATTATATACAAACACCTTAGACAAGCTGCAAGATGTCTTTGTCAACGTACGGTATTCACATAACTATTTGATTGAAAACATTGATTAGGTACTTTATTATATGATTTATCTTATACATTTTTAATAATTAATTTATCTAATTATGCTGCTAATTAAATAATTAAATTTTTTAAACATTGCTAATGATTCATACAAGTTAACCTTTCGATATTCTCATAAATATATGCAAAATTATAAATTGCAAAGAAAGAAAGAAGTTGTACGCAACTTTCTCCGATCGACTCCACCTTGTCTTGAGATTTTAATGCTGCTAATGTAATGTTTAATTCCGTTTGCAATCAAAGTCTTTCAACTTGTTACATCCACTACATGCTATTGATTTTCTTGGAGTACATCATAGACATTGAACCTTATAGAACTATGTTCTTAAGAAAATGAAACAGCATTCAAGAATGAACGTGTTTAGTTTTCTAGAGTCTCAAGAGAAAATCAAGCGTTATCTATGCAAAAGAAGGAAATGGTTTGCGCAAAATGCATTTAAATTACAAACGTGTGTTAAATTATAAACTGCACAGCAAGTCTATATAAATATTTGTATATTTTCATATTTTATAGTTTAAACATTCTATCATATTTGCGGTCCATCGTAAAATGTTTCACTTCTCTTTTTTAAATCATCAACTGACCATCTTTAAGTCTATTTACATTTACGGAAATTGACCGGTGAGGAAGCGTATGAATGGAATTATACGTATTTAAATCCACGTTTCTTCCTATCTAATATAATACGCTGTTGAAATGCTTGATTGTTTAGCATAATTAAGTTAATTTAAAATTAAAAAGCATGACATATTTGAATGACAAATTTACTTACGTTTTTGCTGAAAATTGAGGAAGTGTCATAAAGTTTTCTCTACGTAGAAGACAATTAAACACGAAAATTAAACAAACATTATGTAAGTTTATTTGATCTGAGTAACGAATTAAAAACGACTTCTACATATAAAATAATAGACATAATATAAATAAATAAATAATATTCTTTCTTAAATCTGAAAGCATGACATAAATAAATGTAAACATGAATTTAATTATCACTCATTTCTAGTCAATTTTATCGTTGGTCAATATTTGGTTCTTTTGAACGTTTTCATCCAGCAGCATGGAGGTGGCATTAATTATACTAACTTTCTCTGTTGTTGTAGTCGTCTTCTTCGGCGTGGTCGGCTTTGCCGGTAGCAATGGCCCATCACGAATCGCCGTTGCTGTTTGATCAGTATTTCCGTTGACTGAAGTTGTCGACTTAACGGTAGTGCTGCTCACGAGCGGAATATACGTTGTTGTCCGATTGCCAATTACGTATTTCGGTGTGGTATTTGCCAGATGCGGAGCATTCATAAGAGTTGTAGGCTTCATAATAACATTTGGGTTGACAGGTGGAGGCATGAGTCCAATGGGATGATTTGGATTCTCCATTAACTCGCAGTGTCGCCCGTAGGTGCCCTCTCTGCACAAACAACGATATTGTCCTTCGTCCTTCGGCATGCTGATACATTTAGCATCATTGTTACATGTGCCAGGATTGTTCTCGCAGTAGTTCAACTCTTCATCACAAAGCATGCCACCCCAGCCTGGACGACAATTGCATTCCCAAGGACGATTACAACTGCCGTTCACACATCCTGGGTATGGGTAACACTTGTCGCAGTTCTTGCCCCACCAGCCGACTTTACAGCGACATTCTCCGGGTTTTCGGCAGTAACCTCGTTCGCGGTGGCACGTCTTAGCGCAAATTGCTAGAAAATACCATATGACTGTTGTCTTTTTATGCGAATAGAATGTTCACTTACGGTATTGACACAGAATGCCCGTCCAGCCCGGATGGCACTTGCACTCTAACGGTTTGCTGCAGTAGCCATGATGGCATCCAGGAAGTGTTTGGCATTGAGTGCATGTTTTACCACTCCAGCCTAATCGACATTTACATTCTCCGGGAACATCACAGTATCCTCTTGTCAAATGACAATCTAACTTGCATATTGCTAAAATAAACATAATAATTTTAACATTGTTTAAGTTATCAAAGCTTAAAAATATTACGTTCTGAGCAAAATATTCCGTCCCACCCTTCGTGGCATAAACACTCAAAGCTCGAATTGCAATATCCATGTTGACATCCAGGAAGAGGTATGCATTTATTGCACCTCTCCCCATAATATCCCAACTTGCAAATACACTCTCCGGGACGATTACAATATCCCTGCATAGGGTCGCACCCTGGTCGGCATTTTGGAACATCACAAAGATCACCAATCCATCCAGGCAGGCATTTTACTTCTCCGTCGTCGTCGCACACGTAATGCGAGTGTTCGTTCTGAGATGTAGGTATTTCGCAGGCCTGGAGAATCGAACAATGATGGACATTCTAGAATACTTTTGTAAGTGCAACAAACCTGTTTCTTCCACTTGGGCACGAATCTCGTTGCTGCGCTTGCAGTTTCTAGAAAGATCACAAAGCACAAGGCTACCAGCAGCCGTCTATTCGAGTGCTCCATGGTTGAGCATTCGGAAGGGCGTCTGAGCAGCGACGTCTTTTGGGAACGCAAATGTCTTGAAGATGTGCTGCGACCGTGAACTTGCACGTACTAACGCTGACGGTGAGTTGCTGACCTTCTTGAAGCCCACTTTCGACGGTGGAGGAAGTGTGTCATTCGAAATGTACACAGAACAACCGCTGTTCGTGCTTACGGAGTGCATTGATCTCTAGGACTTACCATTGTGGTGCTTAGTTTGTTAAGAAGCGACAATTTATTAGTGAGATAATATCGTTTTCTTTTAATATTAAGTGGTTACTGTTAATTAAGAGTCTTTTAAGTTGTTTTTATTTAATGCATAATCTATTTGCTGGCAATTACTTGAGGTATTTATCTAATATTATTAATATCTTGTCAACATATAATGCTTTTGCTTTGGCACCAAACATAAAGTCAATGTGATTAAACTTTTCTTCCGTTATTTCAAACAGTGCTCGGCGATATTGTGGTGGGAGGTTTCGATAAAGATTGAGTGCATCCTGAATTAAATTATTAATCACTAGGGTTTTAAGCTATTTATATAATAGTTTTCATACCTCTTTTGGGGTAAGCCAATCATTCCTGGCAAGAATAACAATTGTTGGTACTTGTATTTTGGAGACATCATAGTCTGGGGGTTGAAAGCTATCATAATACTTCATATTGCCCACTAAACCGTAGTCAAATTTCCGAAATACGCCAGCAGCCATATCCCCAGTCTGCTTAACGACATTGAACGAGGTTCCGGCTGGATGCTGTTGAAAGTAAATCGGATATTTATCCTAAAACATAGAAACTTTTTCTATTACTCTCAATACTACATCTAACCTTGTCTATTAATATGCGAAATAGTTGAACAAAATTAGATTTCAATGCAAACATGTCTACTTAACCATACCGGATAGACTCCTGTTTTGGGACCGTAGACCAGCATGAGCATTGACATACATTGTCTCATCATTTCCGGGGAGTCCATGCATATCAGTTTAAGTATTCCTTTGGATGTTTTTTCTTTAGAAATAATATTTACCAAGCCGTCAATTCCGTTGACAGTGTTCTAATAGTTTGGAGAAACACAAACGTGGTTTTTAGTAAATGTTTGCACATTAATTATTAGTTTTGATATTTGCAAAAAGATGGTTACCTTGATATCAATAAAAACACAAATAGAATTAAGTTTACACATACTTACATATATAATATCTTTGAATGGTACCACGTATCTGAATGGTCCCGGAATGTGAGTTAGTTTGTATGCAGGTCCAGTCAAAATTTGCAGCTCAAGTAGATCTCGTGCCTGGGAGACATGATCTGAGGTATACATTAATGCCATTGTTGTGCCCAATGAGTGACCAATGTATATAATTTTTCCAACATTTCCCTGCTTTTTGGTTTCATTGGTAATATATTGTAAGACTGCTGGTATATCTCTTAGTGCAAGATCATCGAGTCTGGAATTATACCCAAAATTAAAACAAGTTTTGCAAAGTTTTTAGTCTTAAAGTAGTTACGTGTATTGCCAATATTTCAAATCGTCTACATTCAAGTAAACATGTTCCTGAGAATATTCATTGCCTCTGTAGTTGCCCAACCAGACATCATACCCCTTGTCATAAAGTTGGAAAGCTATAAATCACTACACATTAATTACGGAAATTAAATCATATTAATTAGCACGTTATATTATATTAATTAAATTGTTTACCAAGTGAATCCTCGCCTAAGGACACCCAATTAGCACTAGTAGTAATTAACCCATGTTGGAGAAAAATAGGGTTTTTTCGCTTGTTATTTGGTATTCTAAAGAGAGTTAAAATATACCCGTCATCCGTTTTTACTTTGTGAGTTTCCACCGGTCTACCACTATGTTCAATAATTTCTGGCTAATATTTTAAGTACATACATGTATATTTATTATTAATAATTAGTAATAAATTAATTGATAATTTCATACATACCACTGTTAAATTAACAATATAATTATACCAACAGTTTGGATTGTTGTCCATTGATTTATAATCTTCAATAGTCTTGCACACATTGTTTATTTCCGCACTTGAAATCAATAGTAAACTATTATAAACAATCACAAACTGCGCTAGTTTTGCAACTGTCTTGTCCAAAATCATTTTACTCCGCCGTCGCATCCAACCACTGGGCGAATGGTGGAATGAATCTTCTCAAGTGGTTTTTATGGACGTAGCAACCTTGAAACCTTGAATTCATCCTCCAAGGCTATCGCCAAATACATACAAACAGCATTAAGTAATAAACGTGGCGACTTTTTAGGGATATAAAAATGCGCGCGTTTCTTAAGAAAATAATCACTTTATTGGAGTTAAGTGTATTTGAATAATACAATTATTTTTAACATTACATTAAAGCCTCTTATAATCATTAAAAAAGTCCATCATTCATTATAAAATAATTAGATAGTTGGACATGTTGACGTGATTACATACTACCAGCCGTGATGGTGATGAGCACCGACGACAACTGGTTCGTGAATAGCAACTGGAATCTTGTTGACAATCGGCACTGGGTATGGAGCTGGCACAGGTACACCAACAGGCTTAACCACTGGTACGGGCACTGGATGAGGGACAGGAACAGCCACTGGTTTATCCACAGCTACAGGCACTGGTCTGTCAACTGGCACTGGATAAGGTGCTGGTACATGCACTGAGTATGGACGGTCAACAGGAACGGATACTTTGACGGGATACGGTACTGGGACTGGTCTGTCAACATGAACAGGATAAGGGGCAGGTACTGGGACACCAACTTTTTTGGTAATGGTGGTGTGGGTATGAGTAGAGTGACCCAAGTCTATGACTCCTCCATGATATCCAAGTCCATGGTATCCATACCCCAAACCCAGCAATCCACGTTTGTCTTTCTTAACATCTTTGGTGTCTTTTTTCTTGTCTGCTTTTTCATCGGCGCACACCAATGCCACGAAAAGAACCAAAATGAATAACTATAAAAAGTATAATGACGTGTAAAAAAGATTTAAGAAAATTGTATTTCTATATAATTAACACTTACACGTCTCATTGCTGGACAACTTCTTCTTCTTCTTCTTGGTACGCACAAGTAATTAACTTCTGCAAGTTGAGTTTCAGGGCTAAAGGTAAAAGTACGCCAATGTTCTCTTGTTATATACTTAGTGCACCCTACCCCACTTATCGTTGCACATTTTCTTCAGCGTGCAGATATTTATTAACCCAACGCAAAATGTATCGCTTTTACATTGACTCGATTCTGCCAAAGTCAACATATGGCTATTGAGCTTCGGTAACATCAATTCGCAACATCTTGCAATCGGTGAGTCTTCTCATCTTTTTGCCGATTGCGAAATACAAACAGGTGATTTCTGAAAATGTCATTAGTTGGGTAAAAACTTTTAATTTGTTTTTGGTCATTTTATTTTATTATAACAATAATTATCATATATTAAATTATAAATTAATATGATAAAAACGTAGGCATAAACAGACGTGGGAAATTAAACGAGTTGCTGCTTTAGATGGCATTGTAATTTGCATTTAGAGGAAAGAAATGTCAACGTGTATAACTTATCTTGCATGGCGAATCAAATTAAACGACTGAGTTAAGTTATTTTCCAAATTATTGAAGTAATGTTTGTAAATAAACGTCGTCAGATTGACTTCCGCATTTGATACTTGTTTACATAGCTATCCTTACGTTATATGCAAAAACATTTCAACTCGGTAACTAGATATAAATCCTTGAGTATGCATCCATCATTTGATACTTAAGTGAGTAATATAATTTGATAAAACTTCAATTACTTTATCAACTAAACCTAATCAAGAAAATGCAATTTTCTCTAATTGTCATACTTAAATGACAAATAATACATTTAAAGTTTTGTTTTGTTTATTATTTATTGTCTTATTTAATAATGCATAAAAACAACGCCTAAGAATCTTGAAATTAATATTTATGTTTATATACTCTTTAAATGTGAAACAATCCGGAGCTGAAAGTGTCCTTGCTTGTATTAATTTCCTTGCAAATCTTTGAAATGTCACAATTGTTTGCATTTGTTATTAGTTGACCGCCAATCTGCATTTGAATATCAATATGTAAGTATGTATAATTATAATTTGTAATTACTCTATTTATTAGAAAAACGTGAGGCATAATTAATGTCCTTTAAAATTAATTAAGACAATATTTTACATATCTTAAAGAAACTAGAAGAGCGGAAATTGCTTCAAGTGTATTGGGTCATTAGATGATATTTTAAACAAGTTTACTAAAAGCGCAACATAAGTTTGTGCAGAAAGTGAGCCAGCAAGAAAAAACATAAATAAGTGACGCAACTCTGTGCATTAGTTGCAATAAACGAGCCTAGTATACGCACAATTATTGCATTTCGTAACCGAGTTTCGTTTTTCTGCTCTGAAGATTGGGCTTTAAAGTTAACCACTAAAAACTAAGGCACTTTTGTATGTATGTATGTATGTATATTAAAAATTTATAGATGTTTGATTTTCTTTGAAACTTTATGCGAATTAAAAATATAAGTTTATTCAATAAAACCAGTCAGTATCAAGTTCACAAATGTGATTGTAATGTGGTGAGTGGTGCGCATGTGACAACGACGTTGGAAATATAAGAATATTAATTATTTAATCGTACTTTCATTTGCTTTATACAAACCGCAAATGTATAACAAGTTAGTAATTGTTCAGCACTTCTCAAGTTATTGTTAGATATACGAGTTAAACTTGTATAATCTAAACTGTATCGATTTATGATGCACTGACGATACTTAAGAAATATAACTCCTTAGTAAGCGATTAATATAGTTAATAATTTACGCCGACGTTTACTGCATTTTAAATGTTTGTTCTCAGATAATTATCATGCATTCGAATTAGCAGAAACACACACAATTAAAAATATCAGAAATGCTTAAATTTACTGCCTGTATACAACTTTCTGTAACACGATTATAAATAAAACTAAGGCTGAGATCAGATTCAGGACTGAGAGTGTATGAATTATGCAACAAATATTTGCATACTTCAAACACATGCAAATATATATTTAGAGTGTCTATTCAGATTCTTTGTGCAGATTTGCAAAATAGTCTCTAACCTTATCCTAATTGATCGCATTCCAACATGCAAAAGTTACTAATATTACAGTTTCTTAATACAAACAAACTGAAATGACAACCTAGGAACATTCATTAATAAATGAACAAATTAGTCAGCGAAGCAAATTGTAGTTATCTGGAAATATCATCGATTACTATCGAGTTGTCTCAACATTCACTAATACGTAGACAATTAAAAACGAGCCGAGGCGGATACGCAGACATTGCCTAGGACGAAGGATAAAAGAATTTTCATGGTCTGATAATTAATACTCGAGTGCGACTGGCAACGTACACATACTCGTATGTGCAAGTGTTGTTTTCCCATAACCTTAAGTAAATTTTACTTTCAACGTCTTATTCATTGTTTTACAGCTAAAGTTGTGAAAAATTCATGAAACCGATATTTGCATTGACGTAATGACTTTAATGGCGTATTAACGAGACTGCCTTTGCTTTAATTTTTGGCGATAACAAAAATTTCTCTTCGTTCTTAGCCATCACACATCTGTTGTTTCGCCAACTTTCAATCTTAATCCTCTCAGTGACGACACGCTGTTATACAAGATGCGCTTTCTGTCAGAAACATTTAAGAGTGTAACATGCGAAGAATTCATTTAGAGCGGTCAAGATTTAAGGATTTCATAATCGATAATAAAATCTTGGATTAATTGACATTAATTGAACCTAAACTGTGTCACTTAAGTCGATGTTAAGCGAACGATTTTGTTCATTTTTATCATTTCCTGCTCTTAATAAATGCTAACCAAATGAAGAAGAAGAAAGTTTCTACAGATGCAAAAATAAATAAGTAAGGAGGTATATTTGTTTGAAATCTGATGAAGAAACTTTTATATAAGTTTAATTAGTAATTGTAGAATAATCCTGAGGCACTTTAGGCAATAAGGAAGTGCTACCAAAAAGTGTTAGTTGAAAAACAAAGCAATATTTCTTGCTCAAAACTTTCTTAAATCTAGGGCGGCCGAACCCAGTAATCACACTTGAGATACGAAATATATAAAATTGCAACAACTCTATTTCTTATTATGGTATTGAAAATAATTATCTATAAATTATTTTTAATGATACGGAGAGCTGATAGAAGTAGAAACAATCATCACAAAGTTGTTACGTAAAGATACTGACTTTTTTAGTTGCGACTTTAAGCGCTGCTCTTTGTTTCTGCCCAACAATATATTTCATTGACAAGCTATAGCTGATTATTTATGCACTACCAAAAGCAGAACGGCGCACCATGATAGTGCGCTTTGGAAACTTCTTCATTAGCTGGATTTTTGTCTGCACGTCGATTTACAAAGTCCTACTTCTTAAAGGTTTCTTCAGATCTGTACAATTAAACGATTAGGTAATGCAAACCGAACAGAATCAAACTCTTTACTAACCAGTCAGTTCATCTACAAGAATGCAATTACCAACAACTGTAAACTGCAAACGAGCAAGAATTCTAAGCAAAGTAAATTTGCAATTGCAATTTGCGTCTGCCAACCTTCCGGTGTGCTTTTCGTCATGTCACATGTGCCAGAGAAAGCAGCAATGTGATAAAGGTATCTGCAGTCTCACAAAGACACAACACCCAATATAGCGTCGTCTGGCGAATGAGTTTCATCTCGTAATAGTTAATCTCATAACAACAGCAGTGGTACCAGTAAAGCAAGCGTATGCGTGCCGAAGACATTTACTTTTCGTATTCGATTACAGGTGGGGTAGAAATGGCGTCGGTTGTCTGCATGAACGCAACTTCAAGATCACTATATAAGTGATTAGCAAGTAGCACGATGTATTAATCCTGTAAGAACACTGAAGTGATCAACATGCGAGCCATTCAGGTAAAATAAACATTACTTGCGTGATTAAGACCGTAATAATTACTATAATTATAATTATTGTAGATTTGTACCGTGATATTAGCCGTGGTTGGATCTTTATCCTGTAAAGAAGTCAAACAGGAAAAGAGAGGACTTCTTGATCTCGGTTATGGCTACAGCGGCTCCGTCTTAAACGGTGGTATTCTGGGACATCATGGTGGAGTTGCCCTCACGCACGGGGGTCATGGTATATATGGAGGATACTCAGGTCTAGGATATGGTGGTGCCGGAATCGGCGGTGGTGCGTTTGTTGGTGGAGGTCCAGGACATCACACTTCTTCCGTGACAACTATCAACCAAGCAGTACCAATTGATGTGCCCCAGCCATATGCAGTCACTGTCAACCGTCCAGTGCCCGTGCCATATGAAGTTCGTGTTCCAGTAGATGTCCCCCGACCAGTTCGAGTCGAAGTTCCACAACCCTACGCTGTCGAAGTACCACGACCAGTGCCCGTGCATGTTACACGTCCAGTGCCTGTACCCCATCCCGTTGCTGTGCCATACCCAGTCGCCAGGCCTGTACCTGTCGAGGTACCACATCCAGTACCAGTCACCATCAACAAGGCCGTTCCAGTGAGAGTACAAACACCAGTCGTTGTCGAAGAACCTGTCGTCGTTGGTGTGGAGGGTCATGGGCTAGGAAGCTATGGCTTTGGTGACCATGCTGGATATACATTGGGAGGTCACGGTTCCTACAGTCTGGGTGGTCATGCCTTAGGACATGGACATTATGGTAGCTTGTCCTCAGGCCATCACCATTATTAAACTGTCAATAACGCAAGCTTTCAACACTTGAAAGTGATGATACAAGAAGAATCTATTGTTAAATAATGTTAATACGTGTATTATAATTTAAAACTTAAAGTAAATAAAAGATAAAAAATATTTACCTAGTATATATTACTAAATATCGATCACAGAATGCATATATAATTAATTTTAGCTAACAAGCAAGAGGTGCATTTTGAAAACACAATTCGTTTAAAATTCTTAGAAACCTTATACATTAAAATCCAGGGTTTGTTAAGTATATTCATACTTACTAGCAAATAATTAATATATGTAGGTGTTACCAAACTTCATAAATGTAATAACTCAATACCAAATGATACTTTTATCATAAAAAGTAAGATAAGTAGAAATTTTTAACAATTAGAAACACACCCACTAAAACGCTGGATAATTATGTAGCGATCTAATTTATTTTAAAAATTTAAACTCTTCAGGTGTGTATAAAGACTACAGACCACAATGAATGTGTATGATGACACAGCTGAAAAAAACATGACTTCGTAAATTGCCCAGCAGTAATAAAAAATTTACGTGTACTTACCGGTGCATACCGAGGAAACAATAAGATGCGATACGATAAATATTGCAATGTTATCACTACTATGATGTGCAATCGCAGCCATTGTTCCCAACACGTAAAAGACTAAATAAATTGGGTCGAATATTAACCATGGAAGCAGTAACTTTGGACGATTCTAAAATCAGAATTTTAATAAAAAAAACTATAATAAAAAAATCAAAAAGTCCTTACAGATTCTGCACCAAAAATCAGGAATATAGAGAATACACATTGCAGTGCAGAACTCACAGCAATCGTGATAAGAATTGCTTTTAAAACTGAAAATCAAAATCAAAAACAAATTATTTCACGAATTTTTACTTGTTATACAATATTTACTGTATACCACACCCGCACTTGAAAAACATCATGAAAAACGAATGATAACGCGCATTAGGCAACGAATATTGTTTATCATAAAGAAACATGCACGAATATTTATATACATACTTACCATACGAAGCGCTCCCTCGCTTTATTATGCAACTATAGTTAATTAATTAATAAGCCAATTTTACCTTTAGTATCCGGCTGAATAGAAGGATCAGAAATATCAAGCAATTCATGAGGATTTTCGGCGTAGGCCGCACTCAGAACTAGTATGACAAAGGCTAGAATACTGGTGGTAATTCCAATAATAATGGTACCATGTTTTAGGTTTAAGCCACAGCAGAATGATTTAAGTTGCATCATCTTGTTGCTTCTTGCACTGCTTTCACTGAAACACTAACATATAAATAATTATTCTAAATATCGAATCTTGAAGCACTTACCTTGATTTACAAGATTGCGTGAAGTTTTAACAAGGTATACCTAGAATAATCTGACAAGGAATAAATCAACTTGGAGTATTCACAAAGCAAAACGCGCATATAGTTCTCACTGTGCACAATCGCAATAGCAGACCAACACAAACAGTTACTTAATTGTAGTTCGCTTATGTCAGCGAACAAACAATCATACACTAGCTTAAAGCAACGTATTTCGCTTCTGTTCACCACGGTCGGCGGCGTTTTTTAAAAGCGAACGTATGCTCAGTAAGTCTGTGCTACATTCGAGCGCGCTTACCGTACCGTTTCGTGTCGTTCGTTTCGCTGCGTATATGTGGTGTTTTGTTTGAATCTCAGTTGGTCCTTGGGTCATTTTTTTGCTGTACACATCAATATACCTTCCTACCATTTTGTTTCATATTTGCGTAGTGTGTACCAAGAGTTTGCGTCAAAGGTTCAATGCTTGAGAAAAATGCGTCACCTGGCAGAAGTGGTGCCACAGGTACTCAAGGTGCAGCCATAGACCGAAGAATATTTTGTAATATGTTCGTATTTCGTTGCGGAATACTTGAAGACTTTCTTGAGATAAAATGGTTTACCAATAAAATTAATACGGTATAATTATTTTTTCAACATAGAAGCTTTTACAAAGTTATTTTTATAATTGGTACAAACAAAAAGGTCACCCATGAAAACAGCTTAAAATTAGTTTATTATTTTTCTAGAAGTTTCCAGGTGCGTAATGGAAAATTAGCAAGAGCATTCTTGCATTAATTAAAAGACCAAAACTGCAAATTTGATACCATGACAAATATTTATTACTAATTAGATACGTGATTAATTGTTGTTTTTTTCATTTTCTACCAAACACGGCTTTATATTAGCATACCGTACGTAATAAATGAGTTTATTCGCGAATGTTGCGAATAGTAATTTTATTGAGCATAGAACAACGGTGGCCTTAACATTAGGTACCTCATGCTAATAGCATCTTCCGGCGAAACACAACATAAAAGTAAATATGTATTTCCTTAAGCAAATACCAATGACGATGGTCAAACAGATCAAGGTTTAACCCGTGTAGTTAGTGTTTTTGTTAGAAATAAAACAAAGTCATTCACTCTCGTGCCGAACTCGCAAGCATACCTATAAAACCTTGGTAATTCCTGCAGATTCTTTCAGTTGAACTCTGTATTTTCTTATGCAGTCAAGTCATAACCAAGAATCAGAATTGACCCGGTGCTACGTTGCATTTCTTAATAAGTAACCTAAATTGTAGTTTAGTTTTGTAATCATGAAGAAACCGTTAAATATCAACGCAGTTCAAATACTGGATGCTAAAGTGAACCGAGTGAAGAGAAACTTATCAATGATTCGGTGCTTCATAAACGACTGGCGTCGTGGCTACGACCATTACTTCCAAGAGGATTACCAATCGCCATCTACGAAGACGCAACCGCAAAAGGGCACCCACTGGTAACCAGGATAAGTACTTGAGATGCTAGACAAAGCGTCGTCTTCTTTGAAGAGCATGAAGGAATGACGAATCAACAGTTTAAACATCAATAATTTATTGATGTTTCTCAGCATATTGCAATGCAACTGCGAGAAATGCTTGTAAATATGAGGGAATGGTAAAATCAATTGAGTTGATAACAAGCTATTGGCACTGGCATGGCAATCAGCCACTCGAATGAAATTGCATTTCTTCCCATGATGACAACAATTACACCCGCGTCTCCACTGCTGGTACGTCATCAGCAATGCATGAGCACGTTATGATTACATTTTTAAACTTGCAAACATTTGCATGTTATCAAATGTGAAATACCGAGACACATACGTGTTCTAGAATATAATCAATCGATTTTATCGACTTGCAATCGAAGCCAAAAACTGCTCACAGTTCAACTATTTTATTGCAAATATTTTTCAAGGTCCACTTTATAAGCATATTTTGTACGATTATTAATTTATTACATGTACATAATAATTATTTATTTTAGTATTTAATAAATAAACACGTGCCTAGTATCAAAGCTTTGTGCTCGTATCTTTTCTTATTCCTTTATCACTTTCAAACAGAGCATGTAATTTGTTTAAACATTATTATTAAGTATTTATTCTAGAATCAACTTGAATGCTTTATAATAAGTTCTTCTCATTATATTATACTTTAACTCTTTAGACATCTTGACCTTTTAAAGAAATGCTGTTGATTTATAATTTATATCAGTCGAGTCCTAGAAAAAAGAATGAATTTATAATTAGTTATATTTAATACAAATAATTAATTTTTATATGCATATGAATCGATTGCATACGTATTAATAACAATCTATTTATGATTTGCACATTTTTGATAATGCAACACAATGCTATGTAAGTACAACAATCATTAATTGCTAATAACGATACTACAACAATAATTTCCTGCTGGCAACATCTAATCTGCAGCAAAGCAACAAAATTATAAACAAGGTCAAGATGATTGTGGTCTTCAATTAAACCAAACACGATAAGTTACATACATATGTTCTGCAGGCACGTAATCTAGACAAGAAATAATACCTACAACCATGTTCATAACATACCTGGTAAATAGGTGTAAAAAAAGATTGGATATTACTTGAAACAATCGCAATTTGTTAAATATTTCACTTTAGTTCGCTTTTGACATTGAAGCGCAGAACATGCATATTGAAGAGCACACTTTATCAACCATCGAAAGCAGTAATTAATAAGTTAATCGTTTTTAATTATCGGTTTCTTAAGAGTGCTCTGAAGTCCACGAGTGAATAATTAGTGCTGAGAATCGGTGCACGTACAACTTAACCGTGAATCATTATTGTATTTGAAATAGTTGGTTAAAGCTTGCGCCCTTGTGCATTCATTAAAGTTTCAGCGGGACGAGTTATCCTGCTTGTTTTCACAAGGAATAATTAATCGCGCCTCCCGAGTCGTATATAAATGCAAGAAGATATTATTGAACAATAATAATCGAATTCGACGTAGACGACAGTGGGCACACCTGTGCTTTCTTTCCGTTTTCCGCTTTTTCCCACCACATAAGCTCGCAGGCGGTGAGCTTAGTCGTCAACGTCATTTCGACGAAGCAGACGAAGAGTGGACACAAATCGCCGCTCGCCCGCCCGGCCGAGCGCACGTTCGTCCTGGCTGATTACTGACTTCAGGCTATAACTGAGTGCAATTATCCTACGGCTGCTTCAGTACATCGACGAACAGGAACGTGATAAGAGTGTTTGCATGAAGATAAAAAGCGTCTTGTTAAACCGTCTGCTTGAGATTTTCTTCCCGCAACTAAAATTCGCCAACTTCGCACGGAAATCCTGGAAACGCTTAAAAGCTTTATTTAATTTTTACCAGTTGTATCAAAAGTTCAAAAAGATGCAGCTGAAGAGACCCATTAAGATTGGCATTGGAGCTGCAGGCACGTGCTTGTTTATACTGATTTTTGGTTGGGTTGTGTTTCCCAAACTTATAAAAAGTCAAATTAAAAACGTATGGATATACAACAAATTCTATAAAAAGATGAAGTTATATACTTAATAATATTAATTTTAGATGGTTAATTTGAAAAAAGGGAATGATGTGCGAGAAATGTACCTTAAAGTGCCTTTTCCTTTGAATTTTAAGTTCTACTTTTTTAATGTCACCAACCCACTGGACGTCACTGAGAAAGGAGCTTTGCCTATTGTTCAAGAAGTTGGGCCGTTTGTTTATGAGTATATTTGGAGTTTCTAAGATTTAAATTAAATCAAATTAATTTGTTTAAATTTAAGTGAATGGAAAGAAAAGGTGAATATCGAAGAAGACGAAAAAGAAGATACAATGACTTATTACATTAAGAACACTTTTATTTATAATCAAAAAGACTCAGGATCTTTGACAGGCCGCGAAGTTATAACAACAATTCATCCACTCATTGGGGTACATACATACAATCAGTTAAAATTTTGTATAAATAAAAACATTTTCAGGGTGTTGTGATGGCTGTATTGAAAGATAAACCAGGAGCTTTGTCCCTGTTGAATAAAGCAATAATGAGCATATACAGAAATCCAGAGACACCTTTTCTGACTGCAACTGTCCAGGATTTTCTCTTCGACGGAATTGACATCGCCTGTAATGTCACTGATTTTGCTGGAAAAGCTGTGTGTTCTCAGTTAAAAGTAGAAGCAACTGATCTCATTGAAATAGAGCCTGGTATTTTCAGATTTTCTATGTTTGGACCCGTAAGATTTAATTCAGACTTTTTTCTATATCTTATATTGTATTTTGATTAGAAAAATGGAACCATTGGACAAAAGGTTAAAGTAAAACGAGGAATTCAAAATATAATGGACTTGGGTCGTGTGATAGAGTTTGAAGACAAGCCAGAATTGGATATATGGGGCAGCAAAGAATGCAATCAATATGAAGGAACCGATTCTACCATCTTTCCACCTTTTCTTAAGGAATCAGATGGTCTTATGTCGTTTGCACCAGATATATGCAGGTTTAGAACTGAATTCATTAACTTAATTTTATTTCTTTTTAATTTGGTTCTAAATACCTTTTAATTTAACAGGAGTCTATTTGCTTACTTTGTGGAGAATACCAAATATGATGGTTTGCCAGTGCGTCGTTACACTGCGGACTTTGGTGACCAAAGTACAGTCAAGGAGGAGCGATGTTACTGCCCCAGTGAAGACTTCTGCTTCAAAAAAGGTATTCACGACATGTCCAAGTGTGCAGGCGCTCCTGTAGTTGCGTCCTTGCCACATTTTTACCTAAGTGATGAAAGCTACATTAATGGTGTACGCGGTCTTCAACCACAGAAAGATAAACACGAAATTGTTATACTTTTCGAAAGTGTAAGTCTGGATTATCTGCTCCTTTTTTATTAATAACTTTATTATCAAACGTAGATGACTGGAACTCCTGTATATGCTAAGAAACGAATGCAATTTGCCATGCCCTTGGAGCCAGTGCCCAAAATAACCCTGATGAAAAGCTTTCCCACTACAGTTTTGCCACTTTTCTGGGTAGAGGAAGGCGTTGAATTGAATTCAACCTGGACAGGGCAGCTGAACAATCAACTGTTCCGTGTTTTAAAGATTGTCAAGATTATCAAGTGGATTGTGCTTCTTTCGTCGCTTGCTGGGATTGTAGCGGCAGCCTATTTGCACTACTCCACCAGAACGGTCCAGATTACGCCGTTGCATCACCCAAACGTGACTGAAAAGCAACGCAAGGACGTCATTACCATGCTATCAAACAACGAACGTAATCGCACCGCTGCAGGAGGCGGGCAAGTTAATCACGCAATGTCTACGAATGAAGTGGATAAGTTTTAATTCCGGTAATTAATTACCAATTCGGCAGAATTAAAAATTCAGAGAGTTGTACCAAATTGCAAATTTCCTGTTTGTTGTGTACTTATTTTATTATCTTATAGCTATACTTATAATTAGATAGTTACAATTAAGTACCTGTACAGTGTCCTAAAATTATCATATTTGTGACACTCAACTCTCAACTGGACTCTCAGACAGGAACCAATATCACTCATTCATGCTCTGCATCACTCATTCAGTCAACTCAACTACATACTTACAATCAGTCAGTGAACAAAAAAGAAACAAGACAAACGTGCTATAGTCTCATGGGGTACTGTTAATCTGATTTCATACTTTTTCTGCTGGTATGGCAATTGCTGGCACTGCCCGCGAGAATGCTATACAAAAATTTAAGTGTCCACTTAGCCAGCACATAAAGAAAATACGTAGCCAATGTGAGTATTGCAAGAACATCTAATAAATAATATTGTACGTAGTTCAAATCTTTCGACACTGATTGCAAGTGCAAAGCGCCTTTATGTCGAATCACGTATTCCGTCCAATATATTCCTCGGTCCAGGGCGGTTTCTTTTTGATCCTTCAGCAAATACTGACGTCTTAGGACTTCCTTCTTGTATTTGGGATCGTGCATAGCCTTCTTGATTGCCCACAACAGAGCATCGGGCGTTAATGTTGAAAGTTCTAGTTTGATAGCGTAACCATCCAGCTCTGCTTTTGCTGCGTTTGTGTCATGATCACAAAAGACTGGCATTGTCACAACTGGCACTCCATGGTAAACAGTTTCAAACATACTGAGTAAACCTCCATGAGTAACAAAGGCTTTAATTTTTGGATGACCTGCAAAGAAATCACAAACATTCACAGATGTTTTGCATGTAGTTTAAACCAACCTAAGATATCTTGTTGTGGTAACCATTGTCCAAGCATTACGTTCTCAGGCAGGTCTGGCATTTGGTCATCAGCTTCCCATTTCCATAAGACGCGCTGTGGCAGCTGCCGGAAGACGTAGAGGAACATTCGCCTGAGATACTCCGGCATGTTGGCTGCTTTCACTGATGAGCCCATGCTCACGTAAATGAAGCCAGCGTCTCCGCTGCCGTTAATAAAGTTTTCCAAATTCTAAATATTAATTAAACCACATTCAGATACGTCTGTATTACTGGCTCAAGCGTGACGACGCTAATTACTTTTCATTCATAAAGTTTATATTAGTCTTAAACAAAGTTTCCATTATATGATAATGTTCCTTAAAGATTCTGCGCGCGCCTTCAAGGAGTGAAAGTAGCTAACTGTTTAATGTTGGCAGTACATACTAATACTAAACAACTAATACTTACTTACGATTACGTCTTAAGTTTAATCAATTTCATTGTTTCTGAGCGTAAATCAATAAAAATCGATTTACTGCTCAGTAAACTAAAAGTAAAAGCATCTTAATACAATGTGTACACGCTTTTCTCTTGAATAATGGAAAGTTTTGCATTATACTTCATAGCAAATCATAACAAGAATAATAATACCTTAAAATTGATAAGACAAGTGATGCAAATTACATTAATGTTTACATGATTGTTACTAGAAATAGATGCAGACGGAGCCAACATAACGTTAGCGTTTGCGCTCGAGTCATGCATAACTTCTTATTGCATAATAAATGTATTTTAATATGTACATGCATCGTAAATTATTCTGCAATATTGCGGCGGGCAGTGATAGTTATTATGTGAAAATGAAAGATATGCGCGCGCATTCAATGATTTTATTTTCTCCGCATCAGATAACGTTAGATAATAATCTCTAGAATTTCTTTAATGTTTTGCTATTGTTATTTGCCAATAATTTTCTATGAAAATTCACACTTGCTGTTCTTACATTCGCAAAATGTAGGTTTTGCATTGCGAAAACAGCTGTTCTGTCACAAGAGATTGGCAAACCAAATTAATCAGATTCTAGCAACAATCTAACGACCATTGGCAAGCGCTAAAATGCATTTGAATGCACATGTAAGTTAAGGTACAACCAACAAGTAAAGTAAAAGTCTGTTATCCTTGAAACAATTTCCCGACGTAGTTTATGATCTCAATGTGCAGTTAGGTATTTCTCAGTTGCAACATGAGACTGATATAATAATTAGCATAGATGCAGACTTACACTTGGAAGTTGCTTTGCAGGTTTGCAGTGAATGCAGGCGATTTCAGCAACATTAGGTAAATACGGTCGTGGGTACGTGACCGTAGCGTGACCATTCTGAAGAATGAAGCTCACATTTCGATTAATGTCGTAGGTATTAGGCACATCTGGGCCAAAATGCTTGCGGAGTACACTCTGGACAAATACCCGCATGCAGACGTTGTGCATTAAGCCCATACCAGTGGTCATCAGCGTATTCAAGGTCCGTTGAAAGACATTCATGGTATCAGTGAAAGGTAAAGAAACAAAAGGAGTTATTGAATAAGCAGACGGATTTCCAGCCAGTGATAATGAAAATGGATGAAAGGCCACGGTATTTATATACATGTAAGGTACTTGGAAGTAGTAGGCTAAAGCATTTGAGCATTCCGGAAATGCCCCGTCCATTATGATTAGGTCAATGCTTGGCTTTGATAACAAATAAGACTTTATCTCAGGGTCTGAGTACAACTCATCACAAGACTAAAAAAGTACATGTAAGAGTAAATAATTGCCATTGAATAATGTTTATAATGTTTATTACCTGATAAGGATATTTTAAAACATCCACAGGATGTACAGGTTCTTCACCGCGCATGCGGGCACCCACAAGATCCCAGTTTGTAAAGTTTTTCACGTAGAATACCAAACCGGCTGGTGTTATCTCTTCCAAACCACTTATATAAAAATCTGCAGGAAATGCACTTATAAATGTGATGTTATGCCCACGGGGTATCAGTCCTCGTGCCAGTTCCCAGAAAGGAATTTTATGGGACTTGGTGCCGCCCATTGTTATCATTAAGATGTTTGCAGAGTTGCATAAGTTTATCACAGCCAGCGTCGAGACCACTAATATTTGTTTGATCAGCATTATTGCAAACCTACAAAGAAATATAAAGAATGATTAGAGAACTTATAATAAGCAGGTGAAGAAGTGGCACAGGAAATTAACTTCAGTTGCGACTTGCGTTTGCAAATGCAATTGCAGTTTCATTAGTTACGCATCGATGTTGATATTAATTCAACTGGTAACAATGATGCGGTAAAATCAAGTTCTAGATCCACTTTCTGTTCCTTGCAATTGCATTTCCTTCTGGATTATCAAGCAACATCATTCAGGTTTATTTTTTAAGAATGACTTACAAATTTAGCCTTGGCAGCTTAATAAAAAATGATAATTAATAAATTTCTCTTCCTCTTCTATGTCTACAATTGAAAGTTGTTTTGGTAATTATTTCGCAACTTTTAAGAGGCAAATTCAAGTGATATTGTACTCTACGCTATTTGAATACTAAATTCATTCACAAAGTATCATATCATATAATGATACCAGCAAATCGCTTGTGAATCTGATCATCAGTTTAATCGACATAAACAGAGGATTTCCTTTTGTTAAAATTAATAACAGACATTACTGTAATCTTTTACAATCATTGTTTTTGCATTCAAACAAAACCATAATGTTTTATTGACGTGATTTCGATTAAATTTCATTTTAATAATGGTTCACAATGTCATCAAATATTTATTAATTTTTGATTTGTTTGTAGAGCGTAAAAATTGGGTCCTAGGACTCTCTAATTATCTTTGCAAATTTCTACTTGTCGTAGAAAACGAGCACATGTGCAAATATTTGTACTAAACATATGTATGTATGTATGTAGGTATGTAAGTATGTAAGACAATATACTATACTGATTGTGAGTAGACTTTTGTCGGTTTCTTTCGCACCAGCATAATTGTATTCCGCAAGTGTGATGTAACTTCTCACTATGGGCTGCAAACAGTGCAGACAGGTAATGTAAACGAATAATAAATAAACAAACAGTTTTCCTATGACACATTTTATATGAAATCATTAAATTCGCCAACAATCTAAGCATATTTCCTGATGTACACATACTGGTTACAAATTATTCTTCACACATTAAAAATGTAATTGCTATATGGTATTAAACACTTCATACTGTAGATTTAGCAGCAGGAATATTAACATTTGTTTAAAAATGCTATTTTATTGATTTCTATTGCCAAATTAAACAAGAAACCAATTAACAAGTATCGGACTAATAATTTACCAAAATACAAATTTGTAACACAGAAACATAGTTATTTATACAAGAGTGAAGTCATTTTCCCAGTTAAATGTGTAAAGTGCACATACATATGTAGATTTATTTGCCGTTTAGATCAGTTTAACACCGAATTGGGAGATGGTGAT
>NBZA01000005.1:36496-47205 GCA_003054995.1 Aleochara bilineata
AGTATTACAAGGCATGCGACTCCACCGACTTACGGAGATTGCATGTTTGCACACGTGCTCTTTTCCCTTTTTTCATTTAGCCGGTTTGAAAAGTCCATTTAGCCCCCAGCTAAAATATAATTAAATGTGCTCTACGCACTTAATTTAAACTATTGTAATTGCAAGTAGTCAATCACTTAGAACACGATTTTTACAAACGGTTTGAAGTCAAAATTTAACGCACAAAATTAATAATAACTTTCTATGTTCGCAAATTAAACTTTAACAATTAACTTGTTAAGCAATTACTCATATATATTTTTTAAATACATAATTTTATAACAGAACATTATAAAAAAGTACAACTGCTTAATTAATTATAGTTCTTATACAATATAAAGATACTTTCAAGAAAGAAAGTTCTTAAGTAGTTTTATTTCAAAATTAATAATTCAATAACTATTAGATAACTATTAGATATTTAGCCAACTTACAATACAAATAGTGGACTGACTTTGACATTTTTGCTACGGAATTTTTTCTAAGAGGATTTTGTAATAACTAAGAGGCAAACAAATTGTTTCATAATATTCAAATGTTTTAAGACCATCAACGTGCTAAAACTGTCTCTATCGATACGCTACTAATACGTATTATATTACCCATTGACTTACATCCAAACCGATTTTGTTACGCAATGTCTGCGTTTATTTATAGGTACATACATACATACATATTATTTTTTGCAATGAAGAAATTTAAACGAGAAATTCTCTTGTTTTCTCCGAATTCGCTAATAACTTTGTAGCTCATTTAAACAGAGTTAACCAATACAACGTTTGAAAGTAAATAGTAAATAAACAATTATTTATTAAGAATGAGGCAGTGATTAAGAGCTGCGATTAAACCGCGTTGAGTGCAATAATAATTGCATGCAAAATGCATTAATAAAAGTCCTCATCAGTTGGAAGGGAATGATGTCTTTGCCTTACTTAAAGCACGGTTGAGTGACGCTTTGCAAGTACACACAGAGTAATAACAAACCAAAAAGAATCTTTATTATTACTACGTTTGTGGCTATTGTGCAGCAAGTCAACACTCGATCATTGGCGAATGCAACTTCAAGACGAGGAAATGCATTCACTGCAAATCAAATCGTTTATTGAAACACAGCGTCGTAACTAGGCATGGGCGAAAGGGGCAATTTCCCAGAGCGCAAAATTTAGTTCTTTTTAAATTCAAAAAGTATGTAAGTATGTATATCAAAAAGAGCAATTTTTTATTCTCACCTAGGGCTCAATTTGGTCTAAGTACGACTCTGTTGAAACATAATTATTGGAAAGGTGTGATCTTTGCCTTAAACATTAAAAGTAAACATGTTTCTGCATATTTATGGTTCATTTTTTATTAAATAAAAACAACGTTTGTTTTTTATGCAGCTTTACAGTTTTATGACCATTTAGATATTGTTTGTACTTGAAGGTTTTTCTTACTTTTGCAAATAAAAGAAAATACAGCAAGAATAATGACAAATTATAAGTCTATCTGGCCTTTACCTCATTAAGACATAACTTCATGTAATAAACAAAGTTTACTTGCTAACTTTACAATACTTAGTATGCAATATTCGTCTTTGCAAATGTGATAAGAAAAGAAAGTGGACCACCCGGCCCAGTTTAACACTTATTTAATTCTGCAAAAAGTAGTCATAGCACGGTTTTAGTCTATTACTCTAACACTCTTAATATAATATGTATAAAACTTGATCACGACTGATTTAAGCCTGTTATTTCATCAATTATAGTATTTTGCCGAAGGAGTTCTTAGGAAATAAAAGCGAAACTCGATGAGTACTAGTAAACAACTTTCATTTTTAAAAATGAATAAAATTTATACTAATATCGTTATAGATACTTACTATTTTATAGCTAGTAGCAGATGATATCCAAGGTAATACTTAGATGAAGCCAATTAAAAACGTAAATAGAGAAGATTGATGAAAAGCTAGAAGAAACTTAATACTTAATGTCATTCGCGAAACTTCATTCTAAAGTATGAGCACTTTAAGCAATCACAAAAGGTCGCAGTTCCTGTATTGCATTTTGCAGCGAGTTTGAAATAGTTATGTTTGGCTGGAGCGCGCACACGATTGGAGTGATTTCTTCGCCGGAATACACACTACTGCACTACAAGTAAAAGTTAATTATCTGTGCGTAAAGTCGCTGTATCCGCGCGTTTTATACATGAGTTTTATATCAACAGTTCAGCGCGTTTCGTACCGCTCGTTTCGGTTTCGTTTTCGGCTTCTGGTACTCTAGCGATTTGCAAAGCAGAGTAATCGAAACGAAATGAAAAACGCGCACGAATTGCTTGCTCACGAGAATTTGCTTTGGTCACTTCGAGCACCGCTAAGTTACAGCAAGCCGCCGAGACAAGACAACCAATTCAAGAAGGAAGGCATCGCCAAGGAAAGTAGGAGAAATGTTATGTATCCACCACGCTTCAACAACAGCGACGTAATTCAATGGAAATGTGCGTTTAGGTTTTGATTACAAACTTTAATTACACGCTTTGTGCGTGAGATTTTAATGTCTTCATTTAACTGGAAAATTGAAGTTAATTAATTGGAAACTTATAAAGTTAATTGATTTTTAAACTTCACGTTGTTAGGTATAAAAGCTTGTCGTTGAACCGTAAGAACAATACAAAATATTTTTATAACTTTGAATAAATTAAATAAATATAGGTAACGTTTTTATAGATTCATACAAATTAACATACATAAGATATTATTTCATATTTCATTTTTAAATTCACGCATAAGTATTTTATACAATGAACAATATACTATTTATCTAATTGCATACTACATATTTTATATTATATTAACATATTTTTGTACGTTACTTCAATCAATGTATTAATAATTTTATAACTGGATAATTTTAAGCCAGTCTAATTGGACATAAATTTAAGTTTTAAACCATTGTGTTCAGATGAAAATAATCCGTAGCTGATTTTATTGTCACAAGTGCAAGCACGTTTAATTGCTTGTTTAGCTGCATAATCTTGTCACTAAAACTGAAATAACTAAGAATATCAATTAAAATAAAAACGGTTAATCTTCAATAATACTGTGATAGAAAGAGAAATTAATTTTGTTTTTATTAAATGCACATATTATTAAATTTTGGGGAAAGTACAAACAATTTCACTTTTCTCGCCAAAACTCGTTTTGATTTCGAAAGCAGATGCAGTTAATTGTTTGCAATTACTGAAAAAACTTTTGCGACAAAATTCTGCATTACTTCGTAAAAAATAACTAAATGTACTATAAAAATCAATACAATCTACAATCATTTTGATAGAGTAAAACTTTAACTGCAATTGAACCTGTTTCTCCAACTTGAATTCGTAACCGAAGCGAATAACTGAAGAACAAAAGTGATGTAAGAAAAGTATTTCTCTTTCACATTCCTCAGCATATCTGTGACATGCAGTCATCGAAAATTTCGTTTTCTGTTCAGAGATAAGTGTAGTATACAGAAGCCTTGCCTACTTTAACAGAAAAGACACCTTGAGGGAAAATGTTTAAAAATTGTCTTGAGTCTGCATAGTACTTACCTACATTGAAGGTGGTAGCATTGAAGAAGTGATGTTATCACAGGTTTTGTTATTTTCACAAGGACTGCGTATAGCAAAGTACCCCAAACTAAATCCAACCATAATAATGATAAGTGCAGCGAAAAGAATAATGCAGCCGCCGCTTTGGGCCGTCTTGTAAACGTTCGAGCGCGGCATGTTTTTGTTGTAAACTAAACGAATTGCGCCTTTGCAACAGTGCGAGAAGCAGTAATATATTTTTGTACTTTTCTCGAGAAGAATAACCATCCTAACAACTGCCGCATTGTTTCGGATTACGATGCAAATGCGTTAGATGTAAACAAATTTCCGCTACAAATAAAATAAAACTCTAGCAGTAAAGCGCAATCCTATCAACATACCATGCACCAACGCATGAGCAAAAACTTGGGACGTATCCAAATGCATTGTTCCATATGATTGAAGACTAATTGTACGGCTTCAATCACTGTTCAAATCGCAAAAGAAGCAATAAATAGTTTTCCAACTCAATAAAAACCGGCCTACAAACAGTGAGTGTATGTAAAACTTAAATTAGCGCCTGATTCATATCCATCTAACAATAAATTAAAAACATATCTAATTGTTAACATACTCAAAATCAGTTTTAATTTTGGACCATGATTAAACAAAATCAGTAAGATACATAATAAGATAATTTACGATAGTCCCACACATACATATATCAAAATATAAATTCGAGTATTGCACAATTTCCGTAAAAGAAAAATATAAATTGGCGTACATAATTATAAAATCATTAGAATATTAAGGTATACATAATGCATTTAACAATATTTAACAATCTGGCAATATTATTATCATTAATTTACCCCTGTGTTTTTGTAGCAAGTTGCGATAATGTTATTTCTTCCTTATTTTATCATTTTCTACAATAATAAACTATTTCTTTATTTGTTCAATACGTTTAGTCACCGCACGCACTTTTTTAACGATAATACATCTGTCTACACAATACATAATTATTCGCGCATTTGCTCAGAACAAAATTTTTAATTCTGTTCCGAGTATATCTGTCATTGGAGTCAGTCATAATATTTAAATAGTATTTACAATTAGTTTGTCACATCGTGCTTCTTTACACTTTCGGAACATGAAATATAAGATGGCAACATTTAAACAATGGTTTTTACGGTTCCAATTACATCCATTGCTAATGGTTTATACATTTTTACACTTACAAACAAAATATACTTTATATTCGAAATACATAAAGGTTTAAATATACTATTTGCCTAGATTGCACAAAAAAGACTAATTAAAAAAAAGCAAACCATATTGTCATTGTCAGCATTTTGAATGCATGTTAAAATTGTTTACTAGTTGCCACTTAAAATACTTAAAATTAACGGAAAAACTATTAAAGCTGATTGTAAATGCTACCAATTAGTTGGAACTCTACCTATCACCCACATCAAAATATAAAAATAAAAACGGGGACCACTACATAACATCAATATCAGTGAGTATTCTTTTATCATCCGATTTCCTTCCTGCCTAATACCGAAAGCAAAGATCAATTTTCATCAGCATTTTCATACAATACGTCGCTTGAGTGCTTGTCTTGTTTGACCGCCTTCTCGTACGTAGGAAACTTGGCAATTTCAACTTTGTCTTTCACTTTAAAGCTGGGATACAAGCCAACTTGCTGCGTCCGCAGATTGCGGCCCTTGCTGAAACCGTTCCAATGATTGCCCGCCACGCCAACGAGGTCACCCACTTGCAAATTCATCTCACTCTGACGTTGGCTCTCATGCGGAAGCACGGCTATCCGGTTGTGCGCTGTCTGTCCACCATAATAATAGATATCGTCCAATGATTTGAACTTGTCGGATGCGTCCGGAAAATAGTTTTGCATAATTTCATAGGCCACGCGACACACTTGGGACGAAAACGTGCATACAAGATAATCGCTCATCGAGAGCATGTGAATATCCAGAATAATGCCATTCAGGGACGAATCTGAATAGCGTGTTGACACTGCAGCGGTTCTCGCAATTTCCGGGTCGCCAAGTATCTCATAATGTGGGTACTTGTGCTTAGCGTCCAGTATTACTTTGGGGTCATCCGAAGCCAAATAAATTCGTCGTTTCGTCACGTGTTCTTTTAATTCTAATTGATTATAATACTCGTCTACAGCGGCCATATATTCTTCTATGCCGTGAAATGACGCTTCTGTTCCCACTTTGTCAGTTCTTCGTACGTGAACCCTAAAAAAAATCATATTGTTAGTTATCATTAAAATGTAATTACAATGAAATCAGTAGTGTGACGCAAACAATAGAAGAGGAAGTACATTTTCACGCGTGTGATAGTAGGGGAACACAAACGCGTTTGCATAATAGAGTATATTGCGTTCTTATCATTCGCTATCATTGAACGCAATAAAAATTACAACTCACCCAACAATAGGACGTTTGAAACCCATATTTGTAATGGCTTCCTGTATAAATGTAGCTGTTTTTTCTTGAGGTCGCAGTAAATATTTTAAAAACTGTCCGACCCACCATACAATTGGATCGCCGTGTATTCGAATTAATCGCTGCGATAAATCTTCGGGAATCGCTAATGGTAGGTAAGGAGGTCGCGCCGTTAATGAATCGATTATTGGCAATGATAACACTTGAGTGTCAGTTGAGCCTAAAAATGAATACAAATGCTCTAATCAGTAAAATGACTAACCTAAAAGCTCATTGTAATACCCGGCCAATTTTTTATGCTTTCTCCGCTTGAGTCTGTACACGTGTCGCTTATCGGCTTAAAAACCTCCTCCCAACCTCGTCTATGATAACGCCAACCTTTCGAATTCAATATTAATGTTCTTTCTGTACCATAAGCCACCATAAAACAGTAAACGACGTGATGCAGTTGGCAGCCATACCCACATCCCTTATTCAGACTACATACAAGCTTCCTTGCCTTTTTGCAATCTTTTGGGTTTTGCAGATACTTAAATCTATTCTGTACTAAGTCACTGAGGGCATTTATTTCTTTTTCTCTCCATGTAGAAAACCCATCTACTTCGCCAAGTAGATGCATGTCATGAATTAAATATCTCTTTTGCTGAGCACCCAGGTCCAATATATTGGAAATTGTACCAACCATATCAGGTGCTGAATGTTTTAAAAGCGATTGTAAATTAACCAGTTCCGAATTAACGTAAGACCATAACTCTTGAATATTAGTAGTGATTCGTCTTCTAGCGACCTCATACTGCAGATTGGGTTCTTCAAACTGACGAATGTAGCCTAGATCTTGATTACTGTTGACTGTTTTGTCAGCTTTAGTTAATCTCATTTGGAAGTTCTCTAGTGCTTCTTTTTCTTCTGCTTTCAAACCCCTGGAAACGTTAAATACAGTTTATATTTTAATATAATTATTGTTTGTCATTTTCTTACCCTATATTGATGTCTTTGAATAAATCATGCAACTCATTATTCTGCTTTCTAAGAGCTTCCAGTTCAGTGAGTGCTCTTGTTAAACGTTCAGCTCTTTTTGCATCGCTGCCAGGTAACTGCGTGTTGAACATTGGCAAAATAGTAAAGATAAAAATGAGCAGCCAGAACGTAAAAAACAGTATGAAGAGTCGCTTCCATCCTAAATTATTTAACTGCCGCACGAGCACATTCATCTTTCGCACTTATTGTTGTCGTATTAGATTTATCCTGAAGATTGTGATCGCTACGTACTAAATAACATCGTAATGGAATTACTTCCTGCGTGTGCCCCTTTCGTCGATTCATATATATTAATTAATCATCGTTTTATTAGAGCGGCGAATGGAAACATCAATTTGTTGTTAAAAGCCGAGCAACACTAGCAATCACTAATCCACTACCACCGTCTGACTGCAAACAACTGAGTGCTGCTAAAGAGTGTCGGAATGAACGCAACCAACTGAACGTACAATACCAACTCATTTGTATATTATAAGTACGTATTTAATATGTTATTCTTTGTAAAAATTAATATGTTAAAATATTAGTATAATTTACTAGTCAATTATTATTATGTTTGTACGCAAACTAGAGTACTAGATATTTATTGTCCCTATTAGATGGCGCTGTAATATCAATTCTAATAATTTTTTCTCGTTATCCCAAAGCAATTGAACTTAATAATATTTGTGTCTTAATTTAATTAATATAGAATAATGTAAATTATGTTGTTTATAATATACGTTTTAATCAAAATATACATGTGCAATTTAAAAGAAACGTTATTTTAATATTATCGCATCTTATCACGAACAGATTAATAACTCAAATGCACTACTTATAATACTTATACATATATCAAAATATTCTCAAATAGTTACAAATCTAAATGTGCCAGTATGAAAACTGGAGTGAAAATTGTTATAATCATTATGGCGCTTATAAAAAGTTGTTGTGCTTTTTGCGAAGACAAATTAAAAATAGATCTAAGCAATTTGCAATTAAAACAATATACTGATTGCGCCTCAGAAATAAAGTGCCTGATAATTACTGGAGTTCAGCAGTATGACTTAGTGGATGAAGAAAAACTGGTACCAATCTTTAAGTTCTTTCCAAACATCGAATACATTGATTTGTCCAGCAACAACATTCGCAAATTCAATAAAAAAGTATTTTTGAATGAGTATGCAACTAAGTTGACTCATTTAGATATGCACAATACATATTTGGATACTGATTCAGTGGAGAAGTTCTGGGAAGTAGTAGAGACACTTCGAGATAAAAGGAAAGTGAAATATTATTTTGGAATAATTATTGCCTTATTAAGTCTATGTGTGTTTTTGGCTACGTTAGTTTCTCTTGTTGTTGTTATAAACAAAAGAAAAACTAAGCTTCACTTAAAAACTTACTCATTCAATTCTAGTATGTACGTAAGAACAGCTCCTGTGACTGATGAACAGTTAATTGATTTAAATCAGACTTCTTTATTATAATTATAAGTCTTAATATAGTATAATGTACGTAATAACAAATTATTTAAGATGAGAATGTAAAATATTAATCAAACTTATGTTAAGTTTCTTATTCTAAAATTTCAAATCTTAATTCTTATTTAAAATATGTGAATCAATTTGATTCATTTAGAATGAGTATCGCATAAAATAATTAATTGTATACGATTACGTAATAAGCTAATTGTTGATATAATTTCTAGTTTCCTACAAATACCACCTAAAATTGCACAAGCTATTTACAAAATTTATAATTAATATTCTAGAATACTTATACTAACTTTATACGTTGGTAAACTTTGATTTGCAAACGATTAACTTTATCGCAGAAGAAAAACAATTTACACAAAAACTGCTTCTTTTCTGTTGCATTTCCTATACATTTCATGATTTAATAATCGTCCTACAACTACACCCACGACCACCCCGACACAAATTGCCACCAGGATAATAACAAACGCAAGAATGATAATAAGTGTCCATGCGTGCTCGTATAAATCGCCGGAAACCACCCCAGGACTTGTCCCATTACTGCTAATGCACGTCGTGCAGTTATTCACGGTAGGACCAAGCGGCGTTGACTTCGTGAGGCTCAGATTCTTCATAGTCTTCGAGCCGAACGCGTCTTCATTTATATCGCAATGCTCCTTATAGAGAACTCCTCGGGTTTTGTTGAACAAGTTCACATGAATGTTATTTTTTGTGTTGCATTTTTCATCGATGGCAATGCGCGGCTGGTTGTCAAGCGCCCATCGGTACAGCTCCACCGTACTGCAGTTGCAAGCCCAGTAGTTGAACTTAAGCAGGAGCGAAATGCCGGGGTGCTGAAGGAAGATGGCCGGCTGCATGTACGCCAGATTGTTCACCTGCAGATTGAGGTATTTCAGTCGCGGTAGGTACTGCACGTTCTCCCACGTGAACGTGGACAGCTTGCAGAAGGACATGTCTAAGTGGGTCAGCGATTGCGACACGAGCACCGGCGTGTGCTGCTGGAAGGTGTTGCCTTGCAGGAGCAGTGTGCCCATGCGCATGTTGCTCTCAAAGAGCGTGCCTGGCAACAATTCAATATAATTATTGGATAGGTCCACGTACTCCAGGTTGACCAGGCGGACGAAGGCTGTCGGCCTGATGTAGTAGATGCTGTTCACGTTCAGGTAGAGGAACTGCAGCTGCTCGATGTTCTGCCATGGCAGGATGTCCTCGATCTCGTTGATGCGGTTGTCCGAGAGATCGACGATGTTTGCACCTTGAATTGTCTCAAACTCTGGTATTGCGTCCAAATCTGCGCCGCTGCAGTTTATTGCGACTCCGGTACAAGTGCACCCTTCTTCGCAGTAGAATTCTGATGCGCTAACGCAGCGTGCTAACAACGTCACGATTAGCGTGCTTAAGATAAGTCGACTCAATTGCCTCTCCATTTTATCATTATCAATACGACTGAAAACTATACATTCTTAGTTAATGCTTAACAATAAGTAAGTAACACGTGTTGCCAACTACTTATAACTACGATAGTTGCTAACTTGAATTAAGTTGACTTACCTATGACTTATGATGTTCACATTAAAACCACAAAATTATTTCTTTCACTCAAATCTGCGATGTTACATTATTCGAATGGCGACAACATAATATAAATTAAGAACATTATTAGGCGCTCTGGAAGCAGACATAGCCGACGGTGTGGCACGTACGAGCCTTCGCAGCTTGCTCCTCAGCCTCTAGAGACTAACCGATAAAACTCACTTATCTCTCGCATGCGATCGATTTAAAAATGAATAGATATTTACCTTTATTCGATTACGATTACAGCAACGAGCAAGCCACGCCGCCGTCTCTATCGTACGATTGATGAGTACATATGTATATTTGAAAAGATGCTTTCGTCGGTGTGTCAACACGTTGTTAACCGTTGTCAGGTAAGTGTTTTCGAATTGTTTATTTAACGTTTCTCGACCTTCATCCCTCGTATTGTATTCTATAGTACATTCGCTAAGCTACATTGATAAAGTGATATTTTTTTATTCCATTCAGTTAGCGTCATCCCAACAGGGTTGAAGAACAAATGGACATCTGCTCATTAATTTAATGATTTTAATCACGTACAACTTGTATTATC
>NBZA01000005.1:53056-71987 GCA_003054995.1 Aleochara bilineata
GTGGGTTTACGGTTGTGCCTATGGGTAAAGGTCATTATATGGTGCAGTCAGTTCCTGGTGAACTTAGCATGGACCAAACTGCTCTTCTCCAGCAAGCAAGCAATTCAAATGAGGGATGTGTGGCTGTATCTATGCTGATGGAGACTTTACATTGGGAACGTGAACGGGCAGAAAGGGCTTGTGATCAAATGGTTAATGAGGGCTTGGCTTGGATTGACTTGCAAAATCCAAAGGAAAAGATTTATTATTTTCCAAGCATGTTTGCTGCCTGCGTCGAAGCAAATTCATAGCAATTATAAAAGGTGTTTTATTTAAATTAAGCTTCTTTGGTATTAACTAATGTATTGAACTCTGTGTATATATTTTTTAAGTTTTCTTTGTATTCTTGTCTTTTGCCTTCCGAATATTTTAACTTTTGCAAAAGTTCTGCATTTTTATGCCGTAAGTTATTCATTTCAGTTTTTAACGAATGGATACGGTTTTCTAATTTTTCTGTTAAACTGCGCATTTCACTCTTCCATTTATGATGCATATTAATCTGCGAGGATAGTTGGGATTTTAGTTCTTCGTTGATACGAGCATTAACACATTCTACTTCATTAAGTCTCTCTGTCAAAATCCTTTCTGCTTCTCTGCAAATAAATTAGTTTGTGATGTTTGATGGCTAATATCGAAAACGATAAATAATTACGTATTTTTCAGGGCTAATTCTTCTTTGAACTGGGAATCCATACAAGTTATACGACGACTAAGATCTTCCACCTTGGCTGTTACTTGTTGAAAGCGTGAATTACTCAATTGCAATTCATTCTCCAGGGTGTGAATCTTAGTTTCAAGATTTTTTTTCTCGATTTCTAAATGGCACACTTCGTCGTTATGGCGTTCCTTCAGTTTACTAATTTTATTGGTAAGCTCTTTAATTTCTTGACGTAATTGGCTATTCTTTCGTTCACTTATAAACTTTAAACAAGAACTATTAATAAATATTACAGTAAGATTAATACTTTTTATGTACGTACTAGTTTTTCTTTATTTTCTTCGACTTTTCCACTCCAGACTTGCTTTTCTTTAGAGACACTTTTTAATACTTGCAATTTGCCTTCACGTAGTGACTCAAGCTCATCTTCCAATTGTTTGCAGAATTCATTCCGCTTTTCGAGTTCTAAGGATTTTATTGATAAGTTTTCTTGGCACTTCTTTAGTTCCAGTTTGTAGTTATGCAACTTATTGGCGAAATCTTCTTTGGTATTGCGTATTTCTGCTCGAATTTTGTTCTCAGTTTCTTGTACAATATCATTGATTGCATTTGTTAGTTTCTGAACTTCTTCAGCTGCTTCTTTCTCGCGAAGTATGGCTGCATCTTTTTCCAAGAACGCAGCTTCAATTACATGGCATGCTTCAGCAACTTTTAACTTGGCATTGTAGCAATTTAAATTTAAATTAACCATTTCCTCTTTGTTTAGGGTAATAATTTCCTTGAGATTTTCATTTTCTTTTAGGATTTCACCATTCTTATGGCGCATTTCTTCAAGTTCAGTTTGCAGTTTACGGATTTGTTCATGGCACTCATCTTGCATTTTATATAAATTTTCTAACTCATCCTTTTTGGTTGCCAAAGAGGTTTTAGAAGTGGTTGCCGCTTCTGTTAGTTTGAGCTCTGATTGCCTTAACTTTTCTCGTAGGTTTTTAACTTCATTTTCGTAAGTTTTCTTCATCTGAATATAATGTACGTAGTTTATTGACTTTATCATACAAATAATGTTAATATGAAACTTTACCTTACGAATTAAAGTTTTATTAACACTGTCTGCCCCAGCCGAATATATTTTTAATTCGTTCTCTAAATAATCGATGCGTGTCATTGACGCTCTCCATAATTCAACTACGGATTCTTTTTCCTTAAATGAAAATCGTTACGATTTCAATTTGGGACAACTATTTATTCATTAGTGTAGGCGGTTATATTAGTGTGAACAGTACTTACCTTCAATGATAAGTTCAATTGGTTCTTCAAATTATCTATCAAATCCACTTCTTTGAACGATTGTGGTGACGAATCCATATGAGAAGTAGCACATTCTTCCAGTTTTCTTGCTAGGGATTCATTTTCTTTCGTTAAGTTAATAACTTCTTTCTTTAGAGCGGAGTATTCTCCCTAGAATTAAAGTTTTCTTAAGTTATTACAGTACATTTCATTATTGTAGCACGAACTTTGTAGAATTGAAGTTGTTCATTAATAGCAGGTATAACAATATCAAATTCTCTAATGATTTGCTTCAAATATCTGAAACATTAGTAAATTAGGCTGGAATTATTAGCATGTTGGATAGATATTTACTCAACGTCGTTTTCTTCGTCCATTGTAGCTTTTTGTGCTTTTGTTCCTACTTAGAAATAAATAGAATTGTCCCTTTCAAGTAATGTCAGAACAGTAAAATTTAAACAAGTATTAAATACGCACCTGCATGTCGATTGTGGTGCCCGCTTAAGTGAAAATTTCAAACTAATCCATCGCGGAAAGCATGCGCTGGTCCTGGCTGAGTCCTTGCGAATTCATGAGCACTCCTTCGTAGAGATTTAGTCTCACTTTAACTTGCATCCTCAGCGGAACATCATACTTTCACTTGAACAGTATGACCTGTATTGAGTGTCAACTTACGCTGGAAAGTGCCACATTCGCTGATCTAGCAACTCACTCTTGAATACAAACAAATTATTTGTGTGCTTCGACGTCGTCAAGCATTAATACAAACACGCTCAATTTACCATGTGAAATTGCAATGAACGAAATGTATGTTGCTTTATTATTATTTGAAATGTTTGTAAAATTATTACCTAAATTCATATTTTTAGCGGATTTTCTGGACTTTTTATTGATATTGATGACGTGCAATGGCCTATCTTGTATCGGTCTCAGTATGACGTCAAATTCTGGGGCTTGGAGAAGATGCACCCGTTTGATGCTGGGAAATGGGGTCGCATCGCAAATGTGTGACAATCTCGTGACACACTTACTGTGACCTTGGCTAACTGGTTTCTTTTAGTTTCTTGTTGAAGATGGGCTACTTTCGGCTGAGATGTTGGTCCAGCCAAAGGAAGCTCAAACTTCTGACCTTCTAATGATTCATTCCAAACGTTACTTAAACTCTTTAAAGGTACATATGTAATTTAAACTGACAACTTAAATACGAAATTTAATTTATTATTAACATTTTAGTGGAGTTACAATGTAGCGTTTATTTCCGAAATTCCGTTGCTAACTTTTGTGCCAAACAAATTCGTTCAAAAGCGATACTTAAAAAGAATGCGATATCAAGTTGGCGGAACGATATTGGCTGGAAAGTTGGCTCTTGAGCGTGGGTATGCTATAAATCTTGGGGGCGGATTCCATCATTGCAGCGCATCTCGTGGGGGCGGTTTCTGCTCCTATGCAGACATCTCACTTTTGGTGAAACATCTTAGGATTTATTACAGTATTGATAAGATAATGATAATTGATTTAGATGCGCATCAAGTAAAAAACTCTTAGAAATCTGCTTGTGTCAGAAATTTATGTCAATTTATTTCAGGGAAATGGATACGAGCGCGACTTGATGGACGATAGACATATTTATATTTTGGATATGTATAATGCATCTATATATCCACGTGATCGAAGTGCCAAAAAAGCAATCAAGAAGCGAGTGGAGTTGTCCAGTGGGATCGGCGACCGAGAATATTTAAAACTTCTTGAAAAGTAATTTCATTTTTGCATATTAAGTCCTCACTTATCTCTTTGCCCTAATATTAAATTCTCTTCTTGAAGGAGTCTTGATGAGGCTTTGGACGAGTTTCAACCGAAGTTTGCCATTTACAATGCTGGGACGGATGTTTTAATTGGCGATTCGTTGGGTGGGCTTATGATATCACCTGATGGTGTGATAAGACGTGACGAAATTGTTTTCAAGAAAGTGCGAAACTTAGAGATACCAATCGTGATGCTAACGAGTGGGGGATATTTGAAGAAATCGGCAAGAATTGTCGCTGACTCGATAATTAATTTAAAGAAAGCATGTTTGATAGGGCCGAAATATTTTAATTGAATATGTGATTAAAGTTGATTTATCTGGCAGTTTTGTTGAATTGGTCGTAAAATTCATCACTTGGAGTGTTTGTGTAGACAATTTTCTTCAAGAACTCTTGTTGTTTGCGATGTTCTTCGCTCATCCTCAGATTTTCTTCAGCAATTCTTCGATTTAGTTCCCTAAATCATTAAATGCGTTGTATATTTCTCATTAAATGATTATTAATTGTACTTACTGTCGTTTGCGACTTAAATCAGCATCAATTGCAGCCACTGTTTGTGAAACATCATTGGCATACTCATCAAACTCTTTATCTCGACGCTTTTCCATTTCTTTACGCTCCTAAGAAAAGAAAAGCACACTTTATTGGTATCAAAGTTGCCTACAGCAAGGACCATATTTTGCTGTCGTTTATTCTTCTTGCATTATAAATTCAGATTATCTGAGAGTTAGAAGGAGCTGTGATATGAATATTTGCATGAGAAATATTTCATTGTTATCCAAACATACAAATAACTTTATATGTACCATCTGGTTTTTCCGCTTTGCTGCAATGTAATTCTCTTATCTTGCGGTTTAATGATCTGTGGCAATGGTTGGTTGCATTGTGATAAAAAACACGGGACAAGAACAATGAGCGCACCCGGCGGACGAAAAACAAATGATATTACGGTTCCTTTTTTCCTACTTACGCGCACTTCTTTCGCCAGTAGTTTTTGTTCTTCTCTCAAAGCCATACGGTCGGCTCTAGAGAGTCCTTTTCCTTTGCCACCCGTAGGACCTTCCGGTGTCTCCAGCATCATGTCGCTCATCATTACGTTGTATTTATGCGCTAGGCAGTCTTGTTCTTCCTCGCGCTTCTGCGTTTGTTTTAAGCGCTCTCGCTCTTCAGCCTGCACATTCGAGTATGAATATGAACACCACATAAAAACAAATGCAAAGCATTTACAAACCATTGCCCTGTTAAAGTCCATGTACGCCTGTGAGAGTCGTTGCCGACATTCATGCTGCATTCGGTCCAGGGCTTTAGCCTGCTGATCTCTTGCAGCCGTTGCCTGCCTGTAGGCTTCTTCAGCTTCGCGCCGCTCCTGATCAGCGCGTTCCTTTTCGTCCATCTGTTGATCCAGCCAAACCCTTGTCTGCTCTGCTTGGATCTTATGACGGTCTTTGTTAAAAAGATCCTCTCCATGGAAACTGCATAGCGGGTCGACGTTATCATCGCAGTCGCAGAAAGCCGTGTCAATAGATAGAACAAAACAAAAAGATTATGCCACCAAAGGGTTGAAGGAAATTGGAGGGCAGGGACACTACATTTGCATGGAGGACAAACCGCAGCGAGGATCGTCGTCAAATCTGCGAGCTTCAATCGACTTACTGTTATTCACATCCGCTTCGCGACGGTCTTCTTTCTTCTGGAACTTCAGGCGATACTCGTTGATTTCCTGCAGAAGTTTTTTCTTTTGCTGGAATATTTTGAGGCAAAAGGGTTGAGAAAAAGAGGTGAATAACTGTAAAACATTTGTACTTCTTTTTCTTGCTCTTCCATCTGTTTTGCCATAAGAGCATACTGGCGAGCGCGTTCTTCGAAGATGGCATCCCGATGACGTTCTTCCGCCTCACGTGTTCTCTTCTCCTCGATCTGCTTTGTGAGCGCCTCCTGATCAATCTGCAATGTGACGCGAGGAGATGTAAATCTGCGTTGAATATTTCCGTATGCAAAGCGCAGAATTCGACGGCGTTTGCATGCGGAATGCGCCAAGCATGCAGGAGATGGAAGAAACGCTTACGAATATTTTCGCCTTTGGTCCGAATATGCGCTTCTTGCGTTGTTCTTCCTGGGCGCGTCGCCGCTCTACTGCTGCTGCCTCTCTCCGCTCGGCTTCCGTGCACAGCGCGAAGTTCAACATTTTTAAAGATGACTTTTATCACTTTTTTGCGTATATATAGTATATAAAAATTATGTAAAGTATACGAAAATATAATGGCTCATAAAAGTTTTGCTGCCCCGCAAAATGCGAATGCAAACGCTGTCAACGCTGATACCGCTACTGCCACTGCCAGGACAAGTGTCTGTCTACAAATAGGTTTTTGGTCTCTCAGGCAACGAACACAGGCAAGACAAGGCAAGGCACGCTGTGAAGACAATTTGGCTGGGAAATGGAATCGTGGGGTGTCACGTCGCGGGTGGCTACGAAATTTGATCAATGCTTTTATAAACAACGAAATCAAATACTTTCCCCAAGTGCTACCGCTAAGGCAATGCTTTTGTCAGTACCCTGTCTTTTTCGTTTGTTTATTTATAATCGCGAACGGTTTATAATCTCTGTTGTCTCAATTGTACAACAGACAATTATGAACAAATAGCAATTACTATGCAGTATTCTGGCCATGAATATTATGGGTGCATAAAGCCTGACGTTGTATCCCTGGCTGCACTTGCATTTGATTGCTTTTGTGTGATGTAATGCGCTATATTATAACAACAATCTGTGCTTTATTGTCCCTGATGCAAACTTCATACAATATGTTTCAATGAAGCTTTAATAACAGTGCTGTAGGGATAAAAGAGGCGCGTAGAATGCTTTAAAGTAATGCACTTCGAGCATCAAAGTCAATTTGCTCCTTTTGATGTAAAACAGGCATTCTTAAGCATAAAGTAACGAGATTAAGGGGTGCACCTTTCTAACAATGTCTTGATGACAGGATAAGATAAAGGCATGAAAAGATAGAGTGGGGATTTTGTCAATACATGAGAACTTGAAAAGAGACTTTCTCAAGAATTGCTCGAAGAAAATAAGGATAAGATGCGTGTGTGAAGTCTGTGGAAAGGTGTGTGGTATGGTTTTAATTGTACAATTGAATTGCAAGAGAATACATTTATTTCACGTTCTTTTCGAAGAATTGCGAAAACAACAATATTCCATTATCTGATGACACGTTACAGTAATAAATAATTATCTAATGCCCCGTCCGGCAAATAGCCTCGGGCAGATCTCGTTGAACAGACTGATAGAAAACATAGGTATATGTATTTGTTAGGTGTTTTCATACAAATGCATCATCACTCTTCATTAGCATTAATTAGATTTATAATTAACAAATATTATTATCGTACATCATAGTGTATTGTGTCACATATTGCGCAATACGAAGCTGTGTTCCTGTGAAGGAGAGTTTACAAGCATACATTAGTTTCCTTGTAATAGGAGTTGTCAAAGGGCGATAATTATATGCTCTTCTCATAACCATAATTCAGCGGCCGTTTGCTTTTTGCGTTAAACAACGATAATTGCATTCTGAACTCTAAATTATCATTATTACAATTAGCTATAATTAAGATGCGTGAGTGAGTATCACATTTTCGGTATTTTAATACAAAACCAAATAAAATTATTGCATGTGAAACCGAAAATGTGTTTCATTAAGCACAGCCGTTTGGAAAAAGCTACCGCACTTTACGCCGCCTCCGTCGTTGCGTTCACGCTGATAACCCGCACAAGATAACCACTATCTAGGCTCTGGGCTCTTTTGCGAGCAATATATTCGCACCACATCACTCGCAGGATTGCACAAGACTGCGGTTGTGTACAAAGCTACATTCTGTTTTGCGATGCGATGCGTAAAACAGTGAACGTGTATAAGTGCTCTAGTAACGCCAATGTGTAATTATCATTACAGTCATTGTCACTTCTCTATAGCTCATCTCATCTCTTGTCTTGTCTTGTCATGTCTTCTGGTTTTTCAGCTTGCGCCTTATTAATTATTAGTAGATTAGCTGTCTAAAGATTTAGAACAAACGCTTTTGAAGAATACATATTTACCATAAAATTTAAAATTATTAACAAGATAACTTTGAAAGCTTTGACTATGTTATGTACACATAGATAAATCATATTTATATACCTAAGTACTTTTGAGCTAATATTGTAAGTTTGTCTTTGTTGAATTTCTATTATAGACTATTGATAGTCTGATACTTTGATATTTAGGCTGAAATTATTTAATAATTAGCACTAATGCAATTGAATATTGAAATTTATTTATATTTGCGTTATCACTTACTTACACATTTATGACGATAGCTTAGTGGCTTGCTATTTTACTTTATGTTTAGGAATAGGTATATTATACAGTTATTTGCTGTGTAAAAGTAGGACTTAAGTACGCACGCAGTATGAGAATTTTATATCCTTCGGTTTATAATATCTTATATTCAGTATTTACGAGAATAGCGAGTTCAGTTAAAAATATTGGTCCTTAATGTACACTTTGCTAATGTTTAGTTAAGATTACATTAGGAGATTTCTCTGTTATTCTTTTTAGATTTTCAGCTATGTCTAAATTTATACAGCACATACTCGTTAATTATTTAAAATGTCTTAACGTTGTAAATTTATCAATTAATTAATACTGATTACTTTACATAAATTAGCTCGTGAACGATCGGCTGACAGACAGCATGCCAACCGGAAAATAACGACGCGTACACGAATCTGAATTTCGCCGATATTTCAATTAACTTTCAAGGATGATGGAAATCTGGCATGTAATTTACGCCAATAAATGAATTATGCCAATGCTCGTCGAAGCGCACACTGCAATGCATTTGCTGGAATTGAAGCGAAGCGTCAACTGGCCCAAAAACTAGCCGCGCGATAGTAAACTCTTTAACTCAGCGTTTTATATTTTCTATTGGTTTGCATTTTGTCCGCAAAGTATTTCTGCCGTTCGGATGCAGATATCAGACGGCACACTCGGCTCGAATGGTTTTTACTGCTCACTGGAAGTTTCCACAAACGCATGCCGAAGAAGTATGAGGTACGGCCGTTTGGGGAATTTTTACGACGGGTCGTTACTTGATAAATGTATGCATTGATAGTGAGTATGAAATATAAAAAGTACGATAAAACAACAACGAAGTGACTCAATGAAGTCCATCAATCAACGTAAAAATATGCAGGTTTGAAGGATATTCAATAGTGTTTTCAATTCATCTCGCGTTATATCATAGATTTAATTGTGGAATAATTAAAGTACGCTCGTAAATTAAAACATGAATGGTTTCAGTTTACGAGCGTAAATAAAATTTAATTAATTAAATTTGATTAAATTGGTGCATTTGCTTTGATGTTTCAATTACAACTCTAACATGTTGCTTCCTTGCTTTTTTCTTTCTTCCATTTATTTTTACTGTGGTGATTTTTTGCGTGTAAATATTTGACTCATTTACCCCTTTCCGGGGTGGTAATGTAACGGATTTAATTTTGTATATCCAGGCAGCAACAAATAAATCATGGACGCCCTGGGATTTCTATAAATAAATCCGCAGAGCTTCTCACGTTTCAGCACGTTTTTAACCCGTCAATGAAAGACTGCCGCGTCCTGAATCTTCTTCAACCGAGGACCTTTCATGCTTGTCGTAGCCTCAAACCATTCAGATTCAGCATTTAGGTACAAACGCAGGACTATCCATTAATGTCAACCCTCATACAGAGAAAGCAGGACTGCTCTGAAATTTCTGATGAAAACAAAAATTTCTAGCTGGAATTCTAATGATCATTAGCTTTATCCTTGCACAAGTCATATTTTAATTAAGAGCATAGCTCATGGTCTATGAAAATTCATTTAATGTTATTTGATTGAATAATTAATGACTTGCAATTTGCAATTAAAGTGGTATGCAGGTAAGTAATTAAAAATCTAATTACAAGTCATTATTACATTAGCTCTTTCTGTAATTGAATTAATTGAAAATAACAAATAAAATTAAAAGAACTGGAAATTTATCGTACTTTAAGTGAGTAATTGCTTATTACTTGAAGCAATTATGGAATTACGCCTGAGCTAGAACAGGCGCATGAATCATTGTTTATTTAAAATTATGGTCCACACCGAGCAGGGTGGTAAATGGCAATGAGTAATTGCATTGTGCAAGGGTGCATACACTATTAATTCTTATATTTTTCATTATAGTATGAAGCTAGCTAGCCACTTGCGGTTTTCATGAAACACAAGAAACACTGAAGCGGAGGCATTTTCCGCAGTAAGTATGCCACTTTTTTGATGGTGCTGCTTTAAATGTAAACAGGATTTTATTAAAGTGCTTTTTCTTGACTTCTTCTTCGTCGTCACGGTTAAATATTATTTCAGTTTCTTATAGATGATGATATATGATGACGGATCACTGTACTTTGCGACTTCTACGACTAAACTAATAATATCATAATATCCGCCGATCCAGAAAAACGTATAAACTCAATTTGGTTTACTGCGTGCTGGGTTAGATTGAATTAATTTCGTTCAGGGCATTAGTCTTTAATTAAAGGGATACTCGATGAGGTTTAGCTGGGTTAGGGGCGGTATGGGCGTGGGTTTGAGTGTCAAATCACGCATTTCGTCTGAAATGCCAGGCGACAATTAATTGCACAGCCTAAGCGAAATTAATTAAGACGCACGCGTTTATGCAAAATTCACACTTCTGGGTCGGGCATATACGCTGTGTGACGTCTCTCTCACTAGCAATCGCAAGAGCAATTTATAAAATTTAATAAGAACCCAACGTTCCTCATCCTTGAAAGTTAGATTACTTCCGATCCGAAGGAATATGTACATGCATTTCTTCCCATAATCTATTTGATTCAATTTGCAAGAGTTATTTACTAGCTGCTAGGATTTAATACCTACATAGTTTGCGATCAAGTTTTCTAATATTTACAAACGTATGTACTTACAAAGAGCGTTTTAGGACCAATTAGGTAAAAAGAATGCATAATACTTGCGTAGTATTTCAGTACATTCAGTCATTAAGTTGCTGCTAATACTTTTCCCCTTTTATTATAGAAGTGACTTGACTTCTTTAAGTATTAAGTAAGTAAGTAAGTAAGTAAGTAGCACTTTATTGCTTCATATATGATGAAGTGTATACCTAAGTATAAGTTTGTAGCGAATGTAAAGAAACCAGTGAATCAGTGAAGATTCAAGAAGATCTATCTTTTATAGAGACTGTCAAGTAAAACAAATATGTGTACTAAAACTTTTTCGATCTTTTAGTAGCGTAGCTTTTACTTTGCAATTTTTTCGCAATTTTGCCTACGTTTCTTTTACCATGTTGGTTGAAAGGTGCGTTTAGACTAAACGAAATCACATTTGAAAGTCACGAGGAAAAAATTAGATTCTTCTTCTTCTTCGTCTTCTTTTCGTAATGGCAACGAGACTTTTATAAATGACGACAAACTTTCGGAATTAATCTTTTCTCTGTGTACCCATATACTTACTTTGCTTGTTTTTTTTTGCATGGAACTTTCACTTGTTAATAAATTTACCACAGATGGATGTCTTTTACCGGCGCTTACGTTTGCATGTGACTGACGTGCAGTGCGAAGTTGCCTTGCTCGTGCACTTGTCTTTGGTGCTGAGGCGTTTGTACTGGTGCTGAGTGATTAGACTTAAATTAGTTCGGCTCGGCATTGAGACCGATCTCGGCAATCCCGGCCGCTACGTGCTCGGGAAGAGGAGCATCCGGCGCTACTGACGGGTGATGGTATCCGGTGAGGAAGTGGCATGTGCCCTCCACGTTCGGCGGAAAATCCTTCGGTAGGCAGCTGCGATCGCGCGCCTCGAAGCTGAACCCCTTCACGGGGTGTACCAGTCGGCTGGAAATTAAGAAGTCTCTATGAATATTCCATCAAAACAATGCAAGCCAGGAAAAAATATTGATTTATGTGCAAACGGCACGCTGTTTGCACCTATTATTTATACATCCGCATAGTATCATCAATCTCGCGGGGCATGAAGCTATTATAATGAGATTAAAATGAACGCAGCGCCGGGGGTTTGTTACCCAGCATTAACACTGGTGCGTTCTCTGGAGATGGGTGGCGGTCGGAGCCACCTCACAAGTTGATGAGTCGATGCGTCGACAGCAGAGAAAAGTTCAAGCACGTCGTCTGCCGGCCGCAGGATCACGTAGTTATTTCTCCGAGGACGGTTGCCACCCGCTTGCTCTATTATGAAACGATTGAGAGAATATTTCATGAATGGAAATTTATTGATAGCTGATATTTATTAGGAGAATGTCATTGTTGAAGAATAAAAATTCATGTAATATTGCTTTTAGATTTTCTTTGTATAATAGAATGAAACTGGTTTTAGAAATAGTTTTAAAAGTTTAATTTAATTTTACTTAATTCTTCCAGAAGCAGGCGAATATCTGCTAAGGAATAAACTTCTTTGAACGCGTCTGGGTTCAGTTAAATTGTTCTTTTGTTTTATTATTCTTGGCGTAATCAACTGCATTTCCGGAACTGGGATATAACAGGAAATCTATATTTGTTCCCTGATGAAACATCAAACAATATTTCATTCGCTTTCCCCAGCAGCAGACTGGTTTTCCCGTAGCAAGTAATTTTCCCATGCGATTTACGGTTTCGTTTACCCACCAGCGTGATGTACGCCAAAATACAATACAATTGTCAATACTAGTGAAAAACTAGGTTTATTCTAATACAACTAAATAAATCCGGGATTTCTCTGGGCAGAAGCCATCGTACAATGCAAGTTCTCAAGCTAAATCCACAGAAAATCAAACAACATTTGCTCGACTTTTTTCCATTGCCTTTAACGCAATATTGTGCATTCAAAGGGTTTTGAGGTTGCTGGAGAATAATTTAAAATAAGCTAGCTTTGAAGTAGGACTGGGGTGGACTTGTGTTGTGTGAGCGTAAAACGCATAAAAGTTGTGCTTTCGAGCGACAGGAAAGGCGAACAAACAAGCGAAACATTTTACTAAGGCGCACATGTGGAAAACAGGATGCGGTTGAAAACTGTTGAGCAAGAGGAATTCAGAACAGAGTACTGCGGGCAATCCTTAAGGATGCACTTACATGTGAGTCGTTGGGCTAACGTTGATTTTCAGCGGTTCGCTGCCAGACTCGAACTTGTTGGCGACGGTGACGTTGTGGCCGAACATGCAGTATCTTGGCATTTTCACTCCCACGACGCCCGCGAGCACTGTGCCAGTGTGAAGGCCAATGCGCATCTGGAACAATGACAAATGTGCAGTTCACTCGCTAACTGAATAAACGTCCAGCCAAGTCAATGCGATTACTTTCGGTAACATTTATTACATTTGTGTCAATTACACGTGTCCTTAAATAGAACCGAGTTAAAACTTTAAAGTTCTCTTCAATGTCAGTGAAAATTAATTTAATAATTGTTTAAATATGCAAGACATTCTATCTAACAATGTTTTTTGTAATAAAATTCGTTGAATATTTATATTTATTTATGTCCTGAAGAATAGAAGAAAAATTAAGTAATTTTTCATTGGGAATTATCAACTGTCCTGAGGGTTTTTGAACATTTAGGTGGACGTTTCTAGTTAACATATAAAATAGAGTAAACCTGGTCGTGGTCGCCTTTCATATTTAAATTTTCATCTACTGTACGTGCATGTCATGTTATGATTTTAGGAACATTGTGAGGATAACAGTTTTGTTGCGTAGTCTGGGCGAATACAACCATAGTTAATAAAATTGCACTACGCGTAGAATTTATTATAGACGTATTTTTTATGCATTGAGATTTAGTCGGCTTTGCAGATTGAGTTACACCGAGCTCTGCCAGGCTGCGTTGAGTCCTGACGGTCGCTGGTGGTTTGCAAACAAATTTTCATCAACATTCATTTCGGAATTTTACGCGTCCAATATTTTTTGCTGTATATTGATTGCTACTCTATTCCCGCAAATAAAAAATTAATTGAAGCAGTCAAATGTTGGTCTAATTGAGAATAATTAGTGTGAGAGTGCAAAATAATGTAGGTATGTACCTACTTTTGTACATTTATCATTCAAAAACAAAACATTTTCTATGTCTGAAATAGGTGCATAATAAAACAAAATTAATTAAGAAAAATACGCTTTCCGTGTCTATCAATTGCAAACGCAAGACGGCGAGGAAGCGAGATAAATTTAATAATGAAACAAAGGACTTATCAGACTTAATTACCTATCTGGCACGCGCTGAACACATTGTCGAGGAAATTAATTCGTACAGTGTGTAAATAGAATTATCTCGGAAGGAGGTCGACTCAAGGCATTAGTAATTTGCGAATGAGTGAACAAACAAAATGATGTTTTTTCAACAAATTCTTTTCCTCCAAGGAATACGAAAACCTTTGCTTCTTGCTTCTTGCTTCTGCTTGATCTTAGCTTCTGTTTGTACGACTCGCGGCTTTCGCCTTGATATTTGCAGAAATAATAAATCAGCGTCCCAAATGCGAGCAGGACTTACCCTTATCGGCTGCCCGTCGTGGGTCTGATGCAATTTACACGTGTCTATCATTCGCATTGCCATCCAAGCGATCTGCTGAGCGTGGGTGGATGACTCCTTGTGCAAACCTCCGGCCACACAATAAGCATCCCCAATGGTTTCAACCTGAAATCCAAAATGAAAAATATCATCTTTATTAATAGTCTGCTATAAACTAAACCTGAAATATGTCTGGATAATGATGAAAAATTTATAATTCTAACAAATTTTAGAGTTTTAATCAAACAAATTCCTAGGAAAGAAATCATCACATTTTTGCCAGTTGCGCAGGTATGTAGGTAAATAAGTTGCATAATACTTTTAAAGCTCACAATTTTATTCTATAAGCGTCGGTTTGCTTGCGCGCGCCTTAAAAATGAAATAAACTTGTAGCCGCGAAGTCCTAGAAATTTATAAGCCGTTTCGTATGTAATGTGAAAGCACTATAAACCCCACAACTGCAGCGTGGTTAGTGAATGTTGCATCACGTTGAGGATGCCATCAAGTATATCTAACTATTTCTGGAATAACTTGCATACAATGCGGTGAAAATATAGAAAAACTGCATTAGGAAAAGTTAAAAAGATATAGAAAAATTGCAGTTACACAGTAAAGGCGTATTAAAATGTAATTTTTTACTCTCATAAATAAATTAGCATGTTTTTGAATTTAAATTCTCTTCTTGCACGCGCTAGGTGCACGGAACACGCTTGTAATATGCACTTGAAAGGTTAAAATAAAACCAAAACACTGAATAATTAAACAGTGAGCAAATGTACACGCCTTTGCTTAATTGAATTTCAATTGCAAATTTGTTGCTTATTCTCACAGTTGTTAGATTCGCATGTGCGCAAAAACTCCTAGCGCCGCAAGTTCAGAAAAATTACTCGACTTTTAATTAAATTGAAATTTATTCGTGTTAACCAAGTGTAACCTCATTAAACTGAGCACCGCACACGGTAAGAATAATTATCATCGATTGAAACTCATTGGCGCAGTGCTCACCTGAATGCCCGACTTGATCGTTTTGTTTAACCGAAAACTGCCGGAATGTAATGGAATGGAACGCTGGCGCTGGGTGAATTTTACGCTTGGTCGCTTGGGCAAACTTTGCACAATTGGCAGAAAAGGTGGATAGGAGAGGTTTTCAAATACTAAGACGAAGAAGAAGAGAAAAGCACGCTTTGATGTAAAAAACCAACAAATTTAGCCGAGAAAAAGCAAGCAACTGCAATTAATTATCAGCATCTTTCGAAATTCTGACGTAATTTCCACGTTTGTGTGTTTTTAAGCGACGTAAATCGTGAAAAACTTTGCACTCAGCAATGGTATTGCGTTGCGAACAATTGCGGAGTTTTTCGCTGTTTGCTCTCAACGCGTGGCGCTTTATTTTTATTGCGGACTTATAAGTAGACGGGCGGAAGTTTCTTCAAAGTTCGCACTTTTCTTCGCTGGTGAGTAAGCACTACTAAGCAAAGAGCACGAAAGTTTATTAGGCTGCAGTCAAATATTAATATGTAAGTACATAGTTTTAATTAATGGACGTTCATTTGCTATTCGAGTTTTACGCTCCGCGTTTTATGTACGTTGCAGTTTTTCGCCGACGTGGAAGAATTTACTGCTGACTTTATGGGGCAAACTAATCGTAGCAGCAGCAGAAAAGTAGAAAGTCTAAATTGCAGGGAATAAATAATATTTTATGAGCGTAGCAAAGCAGACGCAAATTAATTTAAAAGGGTTAGAACACTTCGCAAATAACGGGCTGTCGGTGTAGTTTTCATAATTTCTTCGTGCGCTCAGCAAGGTTTAGGTGGAACGGCAAACACGCGATCTTAGTTATTATTGAATTTTTCATCATCTGTTTATGTTGGAAGTATATTTATGATGTTTGAACGTCTGATGCGTTTCAGCCAGTCATTAATTTTAATTGTAATTTGTGTTGCTTATATGAATGGTTTTGCCTGTATTAAGTAATTATTTGTTTTAATTAATTACGTAATTACAATATCTAGTGGGGTGCAAATTGACATTTGATAATAATGATGATAAACGCACCTTATAAACATCCAGCTGTCCGCAGTAGATGTCGAATTGATTGTAGAGATTCTGTAGCATATTGATCACCATCATTGGCGTGGCTGTAGCACATATTGAAGTAAATCCCACAATATCACTGAAGAGCATTGTTACATCTTCATGATTTTTAGCTTCGATGGTTTCACCTTAAACAATATTCAAAGAAAATATAGAGATTGTATTAAATTATTACTAGTTTTAAGTTAAATAAAGTGTTTATGCTAATTCTCTTTGCATTTCAAGCTGCTGACAGGCGGATTGAATATTCTGATATTCTGCGAATGCTTCCATCTCACAAGGATCAAGACTAATTTGCATCGGAGTTCAGATTCAAACGCGTCAAAGTTCAGTTGAGTAAATTATCGATACTCTGAAGGTGCCACTCCATGTCAATATTAAATTTAGACATTTGTGCTTTGATTGTATCTTAGAGAAACTCCAATACTTGTTTAAACTCACCCAGCCAGAGTCGCTTTGCAATATCTGGGGGAAAAATCAAATGCAGGAGACTGACGTTCTTCTCGCGCTCTTTGTCCACAGCGCGATTTCCCTCTTCAATTGAACTTTTCAGTTTATCCATACGCCGTCGTAGACCGTCCTGCAACAAAGCACAATATTAATACCATGTCCATTGGAAAAATTTGTCTGAGAAATTCAATCGAGCGCAAACTGATTCAAGAAATGTTATTCAGCGTTTTTCTCTTCATTTCTATTCAGAGAAAATAACTAACCAGATGGACAAAGGCACAAAGTAAGAATTGTGAAAGCATCGAGGAGGGTTGTATCACTGCAAAGCACCTTATTTGAGAGAGAGGACCTTATTTGAATTGGATTCTGTTAGCTTTTCGAGGAAAGTATCGCAAGCGAATCCTCGCTCGCGGAAGTGCGCATAGAGTGCCATTAACACTTCGCCTCTCTTCCTGAGTCTTCCTGTTTCTCCATTCTATCTTCTAATCTTCATTTCTGCTCGTCGTATAGCGTTTCCAGTCCTTGTGGCGTCTATTATTGTGCTACATATTTCCTCCTCACTGCCGACTTCGACTCGCCTTTGCTCTTTGTGACTTCTCCTCTCGCCATCCAGCAATATGCTTAAGATAAAACACGCAGCTTCACGGAAATGCAGCATTGTATCAACTTTTTTCCAGCTTGATTTTTGGCAGTGCAATCATATTGCTGCGCAATCAACATGACAACAATCAACGTAAAATGCTTTCTAGTGACGTGTAAAAGAAAAGAAAAAGTAATATGATATGACAGACCGAAAAGCAAAAACAGGAAAACAAGAAAAACAGACAAAGCAAGTGACACGAAATAAGTAAATGGAACATTTCATTTATTATCTATCGGGTTTGACTGCGTAGGCGTATAAGATGTCATCATTCAAATAGGAAAGTCAACAAAATATGTAACTTTTTATTGTTTCTTACCATTTCACTTTTCAAAGACATTTTTATTTATGTTTCTACATTTGTAGTAAGGTTACTGTGCACAAATGGTAATTTTATGTTGAATGGGGATAAATATTTCTTGGGAATCATATTTCTCATAGAATTTCTTTGAAATTCTGAATGAAATGCTTCTTACTTTGTATTATTGAGTAGATTGTTCTCGTAGATGTTTATTATTATTTTTAATAAACAGAAAATACTTTTATATTGTACTTTGCAATATTGACTGTAAACAAGTCGATTTTTACAGTTTGATTGGCACCGTATATAAAAATTATTTTGTGCAGAACTTTATTTATTTTTTGGAGCGTAAATATGGCGGATGAATAACAACAAAAGTGATATTGTGCACATATTGCACGTAATAACATTTTTCTATCGATATCTATCAATCAGGTGTCCACATAAATGAAAAAATATAAAATATACTGCGATATGATTTGCGAATACACATTTGCAAATAGGATTTTATCGTGAATAATGTAGGTTTATACAATATCTCTGCCTGTGGAATAAAGAAGATAGCGCTAGCGCTGGCAGTACATTGAGCATGTATGGGCAATACGTTAATAAATATTAAATTTCCCAGGAGTGCATGCACGGCAAGCACTTTTCAAAGTACCTAACATACACAGAATATTCCAGGGGCTATTCTAAACTCGACAATGCCAGTCCTGCTCGCAGTGCGGTTATATTTTAGAGGAAAACTCTTTGGAAACTTTCTGATAACTCGTTCGAGAATATACAACGCTAAGGGAAGTACTGAATTGTTAATTTGAACCTTAGAACCTTAGCATTTACATCGTAATCATCATTTTATCTGAAATGTTGACTTCTATTATAGTTTATCTGAGTTCATAGTTCATTATATCATTGGACTGGCAAGTAAATTATTATTTTAAAGCAGTCTATAAATTTGGTCTTCGTTTGTGGGCTTGCCACCTCTGGTAAATGAAGTAAGCGTACTTACTTTGAGATAAAACCCACTTTGGGAACGTGGCCAACTGGTCACCGGACCATTAATAGCAAGCGGAA
>NBZA01000005.1:90696-104062 GCA_003054995.1 Aleochara bilineata
AATTATAAAATATAGATTTTGAGCAAAATATTATATTTCTGTTTGCATTAATAATTAGCACGCCATTGTCTGTTATGATATGGATTTTGTATAGTTGCCGGCGCCTCCACCGCTAGTGTCTCCAGCCATTAGAGCGTTATGTTGCTTTGCGCAATGAAGGAATGCTTGAAAAACCTATACAAAGCCAAATTAAGGGTCGCTAGAAAAAAAAACTACAAAAAACACAAAATAATGTTATTAGATCCGTTTCTATGAACTGTAAAAAGACTCAAACACAGTATAAGGATAACGCGTATGAATGAAAACAAAATGACAGTTTTTCCTTCAAAGGGACATAAGCCTGTCAAGACAATGTGTGCACAAAAGTCAGTTATAACAAACATATGGGCGTGAGCATGCACTGCAGGGTGATGAGAAAAAGTGTAACTTCTTACTCGCAGAGATGCCAACACCGCGGCCAAAAATACGCCTCTGCCAGCATTCCGCATAATAAATCAGTCACTTAGCTTTATTGTGTTTTATAGGACGCACGAATTTTTATATTGTTAGCAACTTTAAATTGGATTTACGAAATAAATTTGCATACGAAATGAACGTAGCGTAACAAATTTCAATCCCGAGCTTTATCCGATGTCGCTTACTGTCAATGCACAGCTTCAATCAAACTCTTTTTCTACAGAAAAGAAAAATTAAATCCTTTTTAAAATGTGCATAGTTTTAGTCATAAAATCCCGCTAGTTTTTACACACGAAACTAAAAATTCCAATTATCGTTAACGTGTAATTAACAAAGTAGAACAAATTGGGCATTTCCTGAACATTCATTTGTGAGTGTTGAATAACTCATTATAATTTATGAGCATTCTAAGTTTAATTCTTTGACAAGGTAATCTTTATTCAATCTTTTATTAGGTTTAAGTTTAAGGCGAAGGGTTTCTGAGAAAGAGATTCCAAAGGCCGACACTTGAGCGAACCGAACGCGTTTAGTAATAAGATATGCTTGGTCTTAGAGTCGCGACGCGCTAGCACGAAGGAAGATGTACAAGTTTTCCCATTAAGTGTGCAAATCGCATAATTTTAATATTCTTCAGCTGGCAACGTCTTTTACCTGCACGTGTCACCATCCAGCGTAGGCTTCCACTCATTGCGCGGTTTCCGACACCTCAATGCGCACTTGTTTTGTATTTTCTATACAGGTCTCTACACACGACTTTTTTATATTCCACGGACAAGCAATTTCATTAAAGACAGTGACGTATAAGCATTTCACATAAAACCGCAGCAGTTACAAGAAAAATAAATTATTTCAGCCAAGATTTTTCCATTCACCGCAAGTCTTTTTATTGAATTTTTCCGAACTTGAATGTTTATTTTTACACGGTAGTATTATTGCCAATTATTTACCTTTTCTACAGGGAAGAGGCTGATTGTGAGTAAATAAATATGTTTTTTTCAATTTGATGATATAATTGAACAGATGTTTATCAATCAAAAAGGCAACTTAATCCTGCATTAAGTATACATACGATTTGTTTTTGACTGACATGAATCATAGATGTTTTGCTTGCTTAACTTTGCTCTGTCAGCTTTTATTTATTCACATATCAAAGAATATCTGTATAGAAATATTTATTTCTGCACTCACCGATGGCGATGTTAACAAACGTATTGCTGCACTGAGCGTCTGCAGGTTGAGAGTGTTACGTTCTTCATCCTCGATATCATCAGGACCACCGATGTGGACGGAGCTCTGACGGTGGGTTAACGTTCTCCTCAGGTGAGCAGCTGACGGGCCGCCACCTGCAGCACCGATGACATGTGAGGACGACCGACGAAACGGACACGACATTGTTAGCACATAATCTTTTACACTTCCCGTTAGTAATGACCCGTCCGAGCAGTCGTTCGCTGTCTTATAGTTGGTTGGGTTTTGTTTGTTTTGTAATTTTGATTGCGCGAAACGCAGGTGCGATCGGCGGGCGATCTCGGAGGCGGTCGAAGCGCCACCACAACGTAACTGCGTCGCGACGCACGCTGAACTGAATGTTTCGTAGCGGGCGCGCTCGACGGCGGCCTACGGACGTCGAGAGTTGCGCTCTGATGCGCAACGGGTAGTGATAAGCTCATTTCTATGCTTTCTTGCTGCTGGGAAGTCGAAAAATATTGTATAAATGTGCCTTGGTTTGCTTTGTTTTAAGAAATTGTTTCATCTTGAGATGGAACAGAAGTCGTGTAACGTCAATTAATTTACATCTACTAATCACAATGGCAGACGTTTCAGTATTTACTTTTGTTGCCCCGCCGCGAAATTTCAGCCGATTTGCATATTTTGATTCGGAAGACTGTTTCTGCCTCGCAAGTCGCACAGTCGCGAAGGCTTCAGAAAGGCAGAGAAATTCAAGCAAACAAGCGCGTGAAATAATGAAATATTAAAATCTCCCACGCCTTCGCTTCAATAAGCTTTCACATATTTTATGTAAAGCATCTGTGGCTTTAAGTGATTGTATTTGAATTGAATTTGATTCAATTAAAACTTTATTTTAATATAATGTTAAGTAATTGTTTATATTAAATTATTAATTATTGTAAAAGATTGATTTTTATATTGCTACAAACTATAAACCCACGAAGAATAACATTATCTGTTCAAATTATTATTTTCTTACAGTTTCTACTTATAAATGGTTTAAAGATGAACTAACTGACTTTTTACCATGAATAAATCCAGAAAAAACAAAGCTTTTATTGAGCAGTTCCACCGACTAATAAATATTCGGACTAGCGATTTTCCGTCACATTGGTTGCATATACGAACCCCTCAATCTCGATCATGGCTCGATGCGCTGACCACCCGAAAATAAAACAAAAAGGACTGCAATAGGTCGCACTCTCCAGACACTTCACATGCAGAATGCATTTCCATGTTTCAGCACCATTTTTAAAGCCTATTAACGCGAACGGCCACTTTCCACTTCACTTCGTGATTTTTCTACTTATCGTCACAATTTATTCGTGCGTCAGCGGAAAATTCCCTATTCTCTACATAGTATCTCACACTTAATCGTTTGCTCATAACTCTTAAGCTCCAGCTGAATACAGAGCAGTCCTATAAAGTTATGAGCTGGGAGAGGTTACTTAGAAACATGCTGAGAGCCTGAGGTGTTAACCTGTTTGGATTCAGCCCCAAATCCACATTCACTCACATTGTAGAAGTTATCAGTTCTAATTAAACATTACATTTCGGTGCATGTACACGCATTAAAACTTGCAGGTACCTCGCCGAAACGTAACATAACGTACGAAACAACTTTTGCAATGACGTGTTGTGAGGCGAACCTTTCATAAATTCCCTCACAATTTGGGTCGCAAGCTCCACGCAAATGAAATCATAATCTGAAGATAATGCGGTATCCTGTTCTTCCTGCCGGACTGCGTGCCATTTCAAAAATGTAGTGTTGGTGGTGTTTTACTGATAAAAAGCTCAACAAAAAATGTAACGTACATATTTTTTTAAATCTGCTAAAGGGTTTAGACCATGGGGTGTTTAACTGAAATAATTAAATGTGTATTAAGGATTTACTGTTTTTGGGTATGGCAGGACCCGGTATATAGAAAGAATGTTCACATAATGAATCCTTTTGTACACGACGAGAGTGAAAAGAGCTTTTGGTTAATTGTATTACATAGGCGCGTATCCAGCATGACGATCTCGCATTTTAGGGGACTCCGGTCGTAACAGCAATGAGCCGGATGCCTGCCGTCCGATAGGCAATCACCAAGTTTCCCGATTTACATGCGTTGAAGGGAAACATTCGTGCAAATCGTTTGGATTACTAAGGAAAAAGTAATTCATCTCATTGCCAATGAGTTTAACGTTTACTCCAGTGATATCAACGCGTATTCTGCATCCTTTGACCGAGGATTAATACACTATGTTTCCGGGGGTGCTAGAAAGGCGGCAGGAAATATCTTACTAGATTTCCAGGTTAACTGCTATTTTTTAATTTTTAATTAATAACAATTAATTATACAGTTTTGCAAATAAAATATATAGGATAATATATAGGATAATGAGCCATCAATTATCTAAAACAAGCAATATAATAGTTGATAATCTGTTTAGGGATTATGCTATAATAACTCAAATTATGTTTGTGTTTATTTGTGCGGTTAATTTTATTCGCGCCCCAATGCGAATTCAACGCTTCAGTATAAAACAAACATTTTAAATGCATTGAAAGTCTTCTATCGAATAGATTCGCAGTGGCCAAACGTAAACAAGCACTTGGCTCACTTGTAGCCCAAGCACCATGGGGCACCACCGTGTTTGTCGAGTATTGTGGCAAAAGCGCTTTAATTATTCCCTAAACACGAAACATTTGCAAACCAATTACGTCTATTACCTTTAACCGTGCCAATTAAAACTGTACTCTTCTTGTTACAATGAATCCCTGGTCGTTTTAAACTCCTAATCGATTCTTTTAAGGGTAAAAATTTAATGAGAAAATATAGATTGAAGAATCAACTTTACAATTATCTGTAATTACGTAATTTGTTTAACAAATACTACAGAAATCCAGTGAGAATTAAGCGGACAACCAGACATACAACTCATTAAACTAACTTAGCAACCAGTTAAAGCACTGCCGACAATGAGTGGCTGTGTTCGGGGAGCAGAATAGCAGGAAAATAATTAACAGCAGCGAAAGTAATTCGAACGCTTGGTTGCAGTGTGTTTATTCCCCTGTCAACGTCCGGCACGCACATACGCCGCCCGCGGGCACCATATTTGCTCAATAGCTTTGTTGGCGGCAGCACAAAACCAGTAGCAACAAGCTAATAGACCGGCAGATACAGCAATCGAACTAAATCCGGATGGGCATTTGCAGTCGTGGTCTAGGATTGGGCTCTGATGTACATGGACCAAATCGTACTGCCATCGGGGTAATACTCATATTATAGATAATGTTAGCATATAGATTGGATCATTACGGTCAATCCTTGTTGATAAGCCTGTTCCATCTTCAAACCCTAAGCTTTTCACGTATTGCTGATATAAATAGATGCTCACAATCAGTGACTACTTCATTCTTTTGAGCCAGGGGCAAAATTAGAAAGTTAGATGCAATAAAGCGGCTTTGAAGTTTTTTTCACTGAAATAAGTTGGCCAGGTATTGATCGACTGCGTGTGTGGGTAGAATTTGATAATGACGGCGTTCGGAAGAGGCTGAGCACTCTGCAACCATCAATCTGTTCGAGGGAAATTGAAAACATGTGAAAAATGAGATTTAAATAATGCATTCAGGATTAGTACAGGCGTGCATATTGCAGCTAGAGAAATATGTACCAGTGCTACGAAGACGATGTTTCATAACTTATACCGAGTTATTCTTAAATCGGATTTACAAAATTTAATAGGAAACTACTAGTGAAATAAATTTATTTTTCAGATGCACTGATAAATATATAAATTTATTCAAGCAAAGTGAAGATATTTTTGCATGTTACTGAGCAAAATCTCAGTAAGGATAAATATTATACGTCGACCTGTAGGTATATTATGGTAAGTACAAGACCATGTTCTCTAGCTACATAGGTAGAAAACTCCGAATGCATTGTGAGCACATTGAGAAAACTGATGATTTAGGCAAGCAACATATTGAAAGTTTCAAGGGTAAATGAAAACATTTCGATATTTTAAAGTTAAATCTTTGAGGTTACGCAAGCATCTGCGATTGCATCTCGGCGACGGCTAGTCTCAGAAAAGCAAATAGAAATAGAATTGCTCTTCATGTAACCAGGTGGAAATGAGATCCAAATACATTTACGAACGTTTAGTTGGCGCCGTTGCACTTTATACAATTATTTTCTCTCCGGTATCTGCGCCGTCTCCAGAGTGCGCCGCCTGGCAGCGTGCCAACGCATTCCTAGCCTTGCATTGCTTGCTTCCGAGGGTCTCATTGTCCTTTGTAACATTTATGCACGCGAATGCACATAAAAATCCATTGAGTCAGCCTCGGCAAGTTGGAAAATGAGAGACTGCAGGCCGCAAGAGTGACGCTGATGCATTCGCGTGTCTTCGCGATAAGAAAGACTCAGTCCGCTGGGACAAAGAACTCATCACTTGCAAATGGGCGCATCAAGGCATAAGCCACGAAAAGACTCGCTCGCATTCTAGCGACGAATGCGTGACAAACGATAATAATTAAGCCGCGAATTTGCCAACTGTGAATGGTCACTCAAACAAAGAGTTGTACGCCACAAAGCGTTAGAAAATTTGCATTTTCTATTTGCTATCGCTATTCTTCATAAAATATCAATTTACTTTATGAATGGATTCAAGAAAGACGTTTTATGTTTGAATTCACTAATTGCAGCATTCCAGGGCAATTTAGAAAACGTTTTCTGATTCAAAGACTTTTTTCTTAGAATTATTAGGCATTTGAAATATTTAGCATTTTTTCCTTGGGAGTTTTACATATTTAACGAGGAGATTGATGTTTTTTTGATTGGTTGTCAGCAGGCGAGAAGCATAGAAACCAAACCGCAGACAGGGTTTCATGTCGGGTTCTTTTTTAAAATAAGAAACTGAGACGAGATATAACAAATAAAATGAAATAAAAAGTTTCACATAGGGTGTGCTTGAAATAATCTCACTTTTACACAAAAGTGCCATAAATTCCGACAATACTTTAGGTAAATGAAGTATTCCTGTTATGCAATATATTAAATTTCTTTCCGGCACAAGTGATCATTACATTACACGCGCGAAGCGCTAACTAAAGTTTGCATTCAGCCCTGACGCCCACATAAATTTGATAAGACGACGACATCCATCTTAATATAATACTTCGGTTATTTCACACACGTACCACGTGAGTTCGTGCCGGCGTCTTCAGAATGGAAAGCTAATACTCACTTCGTTTACCACCTCTCTATTGGCGCGTGAAAAAGACTAAAAATCAAAGAAGAAATATTTTTTCCTGGCATCTTGTAATGTGACAAATTTAATTAAGTTTAAGTTCAATTAATAATCCACAAATAAATAATGTTGTTTGTAGGTTTTGTGACTGGTAGTAAAGAGAAAACGTCTAAACAATATACGAGCAGAATGCATGAAAATCGATATCTGGAGCAAGCAGGAATGAAGCTGTAGCGAGGACGAGAAGGACGAAAGCTGGTCTGCAAGGAGTATATAATGGAAGCGTCAAAATCATCAAGAATTCAAAGGCAGAAAAGGCTCCTTCTTACTCCTGCCTATTCGAGTCGTTTCCGTTCGCCGGGTACCACCCAAACAGTTACTATTCACATATTAGGCAGGCATTTCCATTACACTACTTAGGAGCAGTTCCTGCTTGCATTCAGGAAGTACCAGCCAAGGTGTAACAGGCTACATTATGCTTTTCACCCTTTGTGTATGTCTGACTAATTAGCTCAACCAACTGTACTCATTAAATTGTTTAATAAACACTTTTCAGTAATGATTAATTACAAACTTGTTTTTAGGTTTTACACAAGAAATATAATGAAATCTTTGTCAAAGATGAACAATTGAGAAACGTTGTTTTCTATTACAGAGAGGCAATTAGTATCCGACATAATTGTATCATTAAATCTGCGTAGATAATGGTGAATCTTGTTTAATGTATGCGAGAGCACAATGTAACGTACAGAAATAATCCCTTTTATAATTTCACTTGTCTGGGGAATTATCCAAAGAGAAGAGGCAATTCATGTCCTAGAACTTGCTTACGAATCTTGCTGTTTCATGTTAAGCCTACAAAGGTATAAGAAGGAGTTTAATGGATTAATTCTGTACTTGTCCTACAATATACCTAAGTGATAAAAACTTTTAAAATCAATAGTACTATTGAAAAAACTATAGAATTGTAAGTTTTTAATTTACGATCTGAAGAAAACGTATTGTCACGCCATAAGTGCAAACATTTTAATCAAACTTTTGCACTCGTATAAAACCCATACGTTCTAGTCGCCGTTTGCCCGTTCCTCTGAAAAGTTTTACAATGCCACAAAACTTTTTAAAGCCTCAATCCTCTGCATCACACACTGAATTACCACCTTTTGTAGGATTAGCCCCTTTGTGGGAATCCTTCGATAAGCGCGCCATCTTCCTGCGCACCCTTCGACTGGCCTCCTGCTCTGTGCGCCGACTCCATGGGAAATCGATCTATTTTCCGGCAATATAAGAATGTCCTTTTGGTGCTCGCAACAGTCTTCAGCCAGGACTCGACTGGCAGTGAAGTCTTTGCGGCGAAGAATTCAGGCAACACGCATCGCATTCACGTCGAACTGGTGCTCGACTTAGTTTACCAACATGGTAACAAATGCAGAATATAAACGCGCGGTAAATTTAAAAGTGTGTTGTGTTTGCATTGCAGTACGGCTTCGTCAATTATGCGCTGGAATTACTGGTCATCAAGAGTTTCGGGGAAGAAACTTGGGAAGCCATCAAGTAAGTCTCATAAAAGCGTATTTTTATGTACGCACAAAAAGTGAAGTAAAAAATAATTGCCGTCATGACTGAAATCATCGTTTTTCTTGTGTGAAGGAAAAACGCCGAACTTCAGATGGATGGTCAGTTCTTGGTACGGCAGATTTACGACGATGAGTTAACTTATAATTTGATTGGGGCGGCTGTTGACATTCTGAGTACGTATAAGAAGTTGTTGCTTATGAAAAGTTAATGGAGTTTTTGGGGTTGCTTTATAAGAAATTCCCGCTACGGCTATCCTGGAACTTTTCGGCAAGACTTTCTTCGAGTTTTGTCAAGACTCTGGTTATGACAAAATTCTACAAGTGCTTGGAGCCACACCACGAGATTTTCTTCAGGTAATTAACAATGCATTTTCTTCTCAATTAAAAATTCCAATTAAATGCTTCATTTAATTATTAACACATGAACTAATGCTAATGAAATTAGTTAATACGTGTCACAACATTAAATTTGCTTGTCATTATTACTTAATTAAAATGATAATTAAATTGCCATAAGATAGAAATCTAGATTGATTAATGATTAACCCACATAATTTGCAATTAATCACTTGAGATTATGCAGCTTATTAGGCGGTATCAAAATATAAGTCTACTACTAATAACATCAAAACTCATATTTGCAGAATTTAGATGCTCTTCACGACCACCTGGGAACATTATATCCTGGGATGAAAGCCCCGTCCTTTAGATGTACAGTACGTCCAGAGGATGGCGCCCTAATCCTGCACTACTACTCCGACCGACCCTCTCTTGAGTACATCGTTATAGGGATTGTCAAGGTACGAGTAGAGATTTACCTTTGAGCATCCCATCCATCATTCTCTTGTTATACTGCAATAAACATATGAATCATGACGAGCGACCTTTGTCCATTAGGCAGTCGCCAGTAAATTGCACGGCACGGAGGTGGAAGTGGAAATTCTCAAGACCAAAGAGGAATGCGATCACGTACAATTCCTGATCACAGAAACATCAGGCCCTGACAAGCAGGCGCTGCCCGAAATCGACGAGATCGAGACACTCTCGTTGGGTGAGTACCACTCGGCAATATTTCACGCGGCTCTCGAGCGTTCTCAGGATTTCATGAGACTCCTTGAGAGTCGGCTCGGCGAGGCTGAGAAGAGAATGCATTCGCTTATTTTCTCTAAACGTGACATGCAATTACATTTCTGTCGATGTGCATTACACGTAGCGGTATTGCACGCATCGACTCGCTCTTGGTAACACGTACTTCATGCATTTCTAGAGCCCAAACTGAGCGCAACGACGTTCTGCAGAATCTTCCCGTTTCACATAATGTTCGATCGGGAATTGAACATCGTGCAAACTGGTTCGACCGTTGCGAGAATCATACCAGAAGTCGCATCGAACGAATGTCGAGTCACAGACATCTTAGACCCGGTACTAACTTCTTCCTAAGATTTCTTAAGATATTTGTTCTTCTTGTTTTCTCTTGTCTTGTGGGTCTTATTCTTGATGACAGTTTATGTTTACTTAGAGAGACATCTTGCATAATGAAAGATTTAAATTCAGACTATGTTGTTAGTTGTTAGTTGTTGAATATTTTCTTGGTATTAAGCTATTTAGAAACTAGGTAATACAAGTTGTGCAAAATTGTGTGACTGAAATGCTCTTGGGCTTCTTCTAGGTGCGTCCACACTTGGAGCTGACATTCGAGAACATACTTTCTCACATCAATACCATCTACGTGCTGAAGACGCGTTCGGGTGTGATGCATGTGAATGCGCCGCCAGAGTATCGCTATCTGCGTCTTAAAGGCCAGATGATGTACGTGCCGGAAACCGACCTGGTGATCTTCCTCTGTTACCCGAGTGTTATGAACCTGGACGACCTCTCCAGGTAGGTGCGATCCGGAATTGATTGACCATAATTTACAAATGATTCAGAGCATGCCAGCAACGATTTGTAATTAAGAAACATGTACATAGGCATTCAAACATTTGAGAGTATTTTTTAAACAAATCTTCTAATCAACAAAGCGTTCAAATAAACAACCAAGAAACAATTTAAGAAGTTGTTTGTAAATCACTTAAAACAAATTGTTTTTCGGTTCAACAAAAACCGAAATTTTTACTTTTTTCTTTGTTTTGATCTGCACGAGCATTGAAAATGCCTAAAACGTGCGCGATTCAAAGAAGCAACACTTAGTAGACGAAATTAAATGAATTCCAGACGCGGACTGTACATTAGTGACATCCCACTGCACGATGCTACGCGGGACCTGGTTTTGATGTCCGAACAGTTCGAGGCTGATTACAAACTCACGAGGAACCTCGAACTGCTCACCGACAAATTGCAGCAGACGTACCGCGAGCTGGACGACGAGAAGAAGAAGACCGACAGGTAGGTAGGCAAGGCAGTAAAGCCATGATGTAAACAAATTACCGCGTACGTTCGAAATTTATTTATTTATCTTTATCTGCATTGCATTTCATTGCTGGGAGTTAAATTGAATGCAAATTTGTTGGCGATTGCGCATCTTCTAAACATTTCCTAATCGGAGAAACTGTAAAACGGCATAAAGCGCGCAGTGAAGTTGGCGATGACAGCATTTAAATGTTTCTGCACGGATTTGCGCCTTGCATAACGCGAAACATATTTAATTAGGAAAAATTTGAGCGTGTTGCAGTCGCCAGCAAAACGGCAAGGTGATTTTTACCGTTGGGTTTGTCGAGATGCACGGGCAATTATTTGAAATTAATGCCCGGCACGAACGAATCCTCCTGCGAAGTTACACCTTGCGTAATCGTGTTTATCTATTAATGGTCGTTCGATCTCTTGTAATGCTTTTACAATCATTACTCCTCTCCGTCGTCGTTTTCTGTGTTGTTTGTCCAAGAATTTCTATTTGTTCTTACACATTTGCTCATATTAAGTCATCATTAAAATCAAACTTTTCAACTTTCAAATCCGCGACGCAAAAAACTCAAACGAAATAAGACGCAAGGCAATTTCTTGGTTCCTAACGGCTTAGGCCACTGGAGATACGAGTACCACTTGTTCTCGGTTCACAAAACGTGAATTGTCTTCGAGCGGAATGCAGCCTGAGTAATAGGCGGCCGCGGTGCAACTGGTTGCATAATCACCACTTCTAATTATAGTTATTAGCTGTTAGTTGTAATTGAGTTGCACATTCGTATTTCGTTGCACAATTAGCGCCTGCAAGTGCAGCTAATGCAGTGCTTCGGCGAGTGTTTTGCACTCCTAAATACACATATCACATTCAAATGAGCGACGCTGACAGCTAGTAAATGTGAATATGAAGTGGTGAAAAGCAACAACGATGCGAAACCGCAGAGAATGTATACAGAAGCCATAAAACTATTGAAAATGCAGCTGCAACTGGTTTATCGTCTAGGTACATAATCAGTATCCTTGCGTTGTCTGCCAACACTTCCAAGAGAAGAATGCGACAACGCATGCATTGTTGCACGAATAAGACGTATAAATTTGTGATGCAGAACGATGAAACCGAAACCACTAATATCTTCCGAGGCGAGGCGAGAAATAACAAGTGGATTCATTATATAAAAGTATTGAAAACACGCAAAAAATCGCGTAACAGGACACCGCCAGTTGCCTGGCAAATAATTGAAACAAAACTTTCTAATGCCGGAGCTGATGTACTGCGTTGTTCATTGGTATCTAACTTATATATTACTTTCCTATTGTAGGAAATGTATCAATGTACCGGTACATTAAGGAAATGAATGTCTAGTGACAATCTTTCTATCGGAGCGCAACCAATTTAAAGCAAAACAACACAAAATAGGAAGCGCCAATTGAAAATTAATTGCCGATTGCTTTCTTTCAATAATTATATTCTTCCTTGTGTAGAATACATGAATATTCATAGGATTCTTATTTCATTTTACAGGTTGTTGTATTCTGTGCTGCCTATAAGTGTGGCTAATGAATTGCGACATAAACGACCAGTACCTGCAAAGAGATACGACTGTGTCACTTTGCTCTTCTCTGGGATTGTCAACTTCTCTGCGTTGTGCGCCACCAGGACAGATGCAGTCGGAGTGATGAAAATTGTCCAAATGCTTAACAAATTATACACGTCGTTCGATGTACTCACCGACCCGAAACGCAATCCGAATATCTACAAGGTAAACGGCTGCAATCATTGAGCGATTGTTTTCTCACGCTAATCATAAGTGAAATTATTGTAAAACATTGCACATCAATCACTTTGCTAAGCACACACTTGTGCATTGTTCCATTGTACGCACGCCTGAAAGTTCTCATCTTTATTATCTACAAATAGATCGCGAAGATAATGGGACTTGAGGAGATAATGAGCCATTTAAACGCATTAGTTTTAATAAGAGTCAAATCAGAAAATCTTCCAGCTGTATTAACCATTATTTATTTGTTCTTGACTTTTACAAAGTGAGAAAGAAGTTCTCTATTAAGCAATTAACCATTTACACTACATAATAAAAATGCACGATGATTGACAACAACTTGCATTCTTTATTCTTTAAAGGCAAGAATGTATGCCATTGTTTCACTTAAGTCACTTAAAGAATATTTTTGTATGTAATTCACACGTTTTGCTACGAAGATTCAGTAGAAAGTACCTATATACACGTATAATGCTTACACATATCTCAAAAGCCTTGATACTAATAACTCAACGAATTAAACTAAATTCTGATGGTTCACTGATGTCAGGCATAAACAACCTAACAAAGTGCAACAGATTTCTCTCATTTTTACTGTAGCTAGTTAATTTTCTTGGTCAGTGAGCAGATGGCCTTCTGGCATTAGGAGTCACTGACCAACATCTTGTTAATTCCTATTCCAATTGGATTTTTTTC
>NBZA01000005.1:121706-182299 GCA_003054995.1 Aleochara bilineata
ATGATCCATGTTTTGTCTGATCGTTTAATTGTTACCGTTGTTTAACGGTTTTCATGTAAATTATTGTGCTCATTTCAAGATTTCATTACTTCATAATAAGCCTAATTACCAATACATATTTGAAGGATATTATAATGTTTTCGAGCGATGCATACTTCAGCGATGACAAGAGCTGTCAAAATAATAATTATTATGGCGTATGTATAAATATTTATCAATGTATTTAATTAGCAGTTTGCGTGTTGCTAACTTTCACAATTTATTTCACGCTAGACCAGACCAAATATTGTATTAAAATACAAACTTATAATATTTTTGAAATGCAACTGACACAGTGGATTATAAATGACTTTCGATCTCTTTAACTCGTTGCCATAAAACCTCCGAAACCGAAACTGTCATGGTGAAGCCAATAATACCAAAATCAAGGCCTGCTGACTTTTCCTTGTATTGACTGGTCTCGATATTTATTTAAGCGCAACATTTACCTATCTGTGACTGCAATATATAATTATCGACCGCCGTGTAAAAAAACGCAGTGCCGATGATAGTGTTTTGTTGGTAAAACATTGGTCAAGGTAAAACAAATTACAAGTGACCTGTTTTTCCATTTATCACACCATGCAGACAGCAGAAATAACAATCTTCCAGTCGAAAAGATCAATTTCATTGGCACTTTACAAGAGGATAACTTTTTTGACAGTATGTGTGTTTTTGTTCGCAGACGTACAAAGAAAAGGACGCTGGGAAAGTGGTGGTCTACACGACGACGATGGGCATTGTGCGTGACACGTACCAGTCCTGCATGAAAGTGAAGCAAATTCTTCGCACGCAGTTGGTGCGCTTCGAGGAGCGCGACGTCTTCATGAGCGCTGACTATCAGGCGGAGATCAAGGATCGAATGCGCTGCGAGCATATTCTGGTCCCGCAAGTGTTCGTTGACGGTCAACACGTTGGCGTAAGTATTCGAAATCAATGTTTGTCACTGATAACCTAATCCCTTAAAATTACATAATGATTAATCTTAAGAAAAATTACTTATAATCATCCTGAAAGCAAGAAAGAGCCAGACGCTGATTGTGAGTTAAATTTAGAAAAAGTGAGTAATTTTTGACAATGAATGATATCTCAGTGAATTGAATTAAATTGGTTATTAAATTAGACGTAAAGCAAGTCTGCGGACGCATAGCGGCAAATTAACTGCGTTCGTTGCCAGAACGAAAAGGGTTTTTATGCAATAAAGCTTCATTTCGCGTTTGAATTGAACGTGATATGAATTATCGCAGTCGTTAAACGCATTTTATGAAGCTTATGAAGCTCCCTCATTATCCCGGGTCCTTCTTTCTGCCCCTGGCTTGCTCGTTATCCTTAGAGGAGTTCTAATGACTTTCGGAAAATTTATTAGCCCACTACAATGTAGCTTCTCTCAGCGAGAGTTAGTTATATAATGTATTTTTTCTATTGGTTGCGGCGAATTTCGCTCGAATAGCAATTGCTGTCATGTTGACTGAGAAAACCCTGCTGTGCTCTGCTTGTTGCTCTTGGGAACGCGCTGCCAGCAGGACAAAGCACAAGCAATTGGCCGCTTGACGCAGGACTCGCTTGAACATTGTCACTGGTGTGGCTTGGACCAGCGAGCGTGGACTGGATTGCTTTCGTTTCGATATTCTCTAATCTTGCGACTGACTGTCTGATCTCGGAAATAATTTAGATCTATAGTCAATCATGGAGACTTCCGTTAGGTTCTTTCGAGGAAATCGTATTATCAATAATATCTTTAGCTTTGTTCATGTTTATTGTATTTATTGCTTCCGATACATTTTTAATTAGAAACTTACAGATAGTATTAATAGACACTGTTGTGATCAATAAATATAAAAGTTAATTAAAGAAATAGATAGGCCATAAAGGTGAGCAAACGTGAAGAATAAGAGGAAAAATGAAAGAGGAAATAATATGAAGTACGTTTAGTAGATCAATTGTTTCGGCCTTGACCTTCCTGCCGCCGCCGGGCGGCGTGCTCCAGTCTCACCGGAGACCAGCTCGCCGTCACATCCACATCCACATTCACTGCCGTCTCCAAGCATTCATACAGACTTCCTTCCGTCCTTATTTGGCCGGGCGCGTTGCGTGCCCAACTTCTAGCACTCTTTATTATTTCGCGTCTTCGCGCTGTCATCGCGCACCCCGCCGCAGACAGTTAGTTTTCATTCTAAAGCGTCTTTGCGCTCTAGAAGATAAATGGCTCAGACTGGCAGTGCACACGCGCGTAGATGATTTATATTCAAAAAGCTGCTTTCCGCTCTTCGCCGAAAACACTTCATGCACCTGTACCTCTACCTCTGCCTGGGCTTGTAAATTTCGCAGATGTACTTAAATTTGCAATTGCCATAACTGCAGTCCTAGAAATACAAACGAGAGGTAAAGTGGAATATTGCACAAGCTATTGAAACGGTGTACGTATACGTCTTTCGCTTCGCTTTGTCGAAGAAGTTGTCGTCAGAAAAGATATTAAATATAAATAGCGGAAAAGCTGACAAAATGCCAGTAGGGATATCTCATAAAAGCGAAACGTAAAGTGTAATTAGAAAGCTTTATCTTTTCTGTTGCTATTGCGATTGCAACAGCAAAATTCCAACATTGAAAGTGCCAAGTTCGTTTACTGCTTGGTGCATTTTGTCAACAAACAATAATAAAACATATTGTTTATTATGAATTTTCTTGATCCGATTACGGAAAGTACCTCGTGAAAGTAATAAGCCAGCGGAAAGTCGGAGGATGATTGATTTGTTTGTGAGTGAAACTTATTGACGTTGTGATATGGATGACAAAGAATGATTGGACGTTGACCAAAATAGTTGTTGTTTTGATGTGTGCTGAGGTATAATGACCAATGTAACCTGCTTACTGACTGGGCTTTCCGACCGACCCGACCGGCAAAAACCACTGACTTTTTCAATCACTTCCATCGATTTCAACCAGCAGCTCAGTCATGTAACGAACGGGCTTGTGATGTAAACTAAATGTAAGCGCTTATTCAAATGACTCGCGAGTATATAACATCCGGATTTGTGGCATAGACGATAAGCAATCGCTTGGAAAATCTCACTCAATCAAGATTTCCGCCCGAAGTTATGCAATCGACCAAAGCTGGCTCAAACTCTCATACAGTTTTATTCGGAATCGTCTTTGAAAGGCCACGGCGGATGAATCGCCTTTTGTATCTCGATTAGTTTGCCGTTGGGATTTATTGCGCAATTAATAAAAATTTCATAATAATTGATCCACAGTCCTCGAACTTTTGAGCTTCAACGCTCACCCATTGTTCGTGCCCTCGAACATTACAACGAAGCCAAGCGTATGAATGCTCCTTTAATTACTGTTAATTAAGTAAATTTGCGGACGCCACTCAAGGTGTTTCTTGCTACTGGCAATTTCAACTATGTACCAACAGAAACATTACGAGCATTTGGCCTGCGATCATTTTCGTGAATTATGCAGCGCGTATATTCCCAGTTCCCTGGAAACAAAGGGAAACACAGTGCCTTGATCAGACATAACGGCGGCGGCGGCGACGCTGGAATCGTGTCGTTATCCTCGCGTATCCTTGAACGCGTCCTTGACTCGTACGCACTCTCAGCGCGTCCTGCCGTGCCTGAATGCAGAAAGGGAAGAAAGACGAATTTGAACCTGAACCCAAGCGTACACGTTCGCGCAAACGCAAGCGTAAACGTAAAAGGAATTCATTTTTCCTTTATTTTTGAGCGCAAATTTAATTTAAAATCTGTTTCGGTTACGTTTTCAGCGGAAATGGCGCTGTTTACACTCTGAGACACTCAGATTTAAGATAACAACATAATGGTTTGATTATTTCTGTTTTGTCGAGATAAACAAACAGGACAAAGGCGATGCCGCAAGTTGATTTGCCATGGCCTACAAAGCGGAAAAAGTCGGGCGCGCGTCTCATTACGGGAAATCGGTTTCAATGCGAACTTCTCAATTCTGATCGATCGTCCTTGCAGTCAAGCATCTGGCAGGTGCCTGCAAATATTTTTTCGCTCAATAACGCTTGTTATCCTATTCTGGATAAACATCGCTTATTTGTATAACATGCTCATTGAAACGGTCATAGGGAACGAAATTGCGATGCACATTCCGTTACTGAGAAACTCGTCGTTGAATATTTAAGAAGTTCCAGGATGACACGAGTTTGAATATGCAAATAGGACGAATTTTAAGGCATGATACCTTGACGTTTGATGTTTTTCTTTGTATCAGACTGTTTTAAAAAGTACATTAGCAAAATGTAAATATTTAAGGAAAAATGTTTTCTTTTTGGTGGTGTTTTCATAGACGGGGTAACGTAAGAAAGCAGGAAAGAGTGCAGCAATGCAGTTGTGTTGCCGGCGGCGGCAAAAACAGACGGTTTGCGGTTTATATTACGGCTGGCAATGGCTCCAAGGACCAAGCCACAGGTGCCAATGTTGTTTCGGGTGGGGATAGATACAGCTCTCCGCCGCCCCGCAGCCGCCTCCGGCCGCTCGATTTTAATGCGCCCGCCGCCACTTTACGCCAAGCCGCAGCGCTTTGTTCTCCACTAGACGACCGCGACAATGCAAGCCACTAAAAATTCGCCGGCGAAATTTATACGCCGTATATTATTTCACTGCAAACAAAAAGTTTATGCATGTTGCCTTTCAATTAGGGCCTTTTTGCTTGGACAAACACTCATCGCGTTTTTCTCAATGGAAAATCGAAAAAACTAGCAGTAACTTATACATTTTCAGGCCGGTAAAAGTTTGACTAAGAATAATGATGTTTTTTCTTCTTTTTCTTGTAGTTTTTAATGCACAGCTTATTAAAACGTGGCTATAATACGTACATCTTGCCTGGTAACATGGATTATCTCCCCGTTAATAATGAGAAAATTGAAGAAAATTTATTAATAATACTCTAGTCTGCATTGAAATTAAGTTAAATATAAAGTCGTCTTTATAGATGAACATCTGCTGCATGCTTGGGTCGATGTTTAATAAGATACATCTGTTACATTCATAACGGCAAAACTCATTTCTATTCCAGTTTTGTCTGGCGCTTCTCAATAGCAATTTTATAACGTTCTATTCAACAAAATAATACGGAATAACGATCGGCCGGCTTAAAAGTCGATCGGATTAATGTGAAAAATTCATCTCGCCAAACAAAGCGGTTTCATTTCGTTTGGAACAATAGGAACGTAAATAAGCCTTTAAAAAAAGCAAACAACTAGGATGCTGATCAAGTACATATGCTGAGTTACTAGCAGCGGCTCGTACTGCATAGAAAAACCCGGCGTAGACAGCTCTGACGTTGCAACAAACATTGTAATTAATCAAGGGATGCAGTGATATTGATGCGTCAGCATCCTGCATCCAACATCCAATAATCCGTTTGAACTCGTGTATGTTCTGGTATCCGAATCCAGCAAAAACAATTAACATTTTACGTGCCGGAGCATTTACTGCAGGACTTGCAGGATGGTTGTGGAAGCGGCAGGAGTGCTGAAAACGACTACTATGTCTGGCTGGCGGGGCACCGACCTTCGCAACCGCAAGATCACAGAATCTCTCCATATCGATTGCCAATTTGCGACAACACGCACACAAATTGCAAACATTTCTTTCTTCTTCTTGTTACAATCGTCTCAAGTGCGTAAATTACACAAGGTGGATGTTTATATAAGGCTAGCCAGGAATGTAATCTGATTAATTAATTAAATAATTAATTAATTACGTTCCCGCAGCCGCAGGGTGGTTGAACGACCCGGCAAACAATTTTTCCCGAATTGCTTAGACCCGCAACTTTGATTTGATTTATTGGGCAATGTCAGGAACAAATGATCATTGATTCTTAAATATTATATCTAGTTTTTTATTATTGCCTCTCGCAACCAGCCTTGCCTGTTCATGCTTGCTTAATCCTATTACTTATAGCCACGTCGCTTTATTCGGGAAGGCGAGGCGTTTTGCAGATGTGAGTTTTTACGATTCACAGCGAGAATTTTTGTTGCAGGATGCCGAAACGATTGAGAAATTGAACGAATCCGGCGAGCTGCGAAGAATCCTCAAGCCGTACAAGGTAAGAAAGGCTTAATGTGGGAATCATTTCTCTTCGTTTTTCGGTTGAGTCATATTGAAGTGGGAAGAGAAAATTGCTCACATTTGTCTGGTCCCTTAATTTTAATTTATATTTTCTATGATCAATCATAAATCAGATAAAATGCAGATATTCGAAGAAATATTCAAAGAATTTAATTATTTAATTGCCTCTTGGGTTGCGTATAATAGCCGAACAGAAGATTCGGTAACAAGCAGGATTATCCTTCGAGAACATGTCGTAATCTGTTTGTCAATTGTTCACAGAGCATGGACGCTTGTACCACATGCCAAATGTGCGGCGGGTATAATCTACTCCCGTGTCCCGTGTGCAACGGCAGCAAGAAATCCGTCCACAGGAATCACTTCACCGCCGAATTCGTCGCGCTCAAATGCATGAATTGCGACGAAGTAGGCTTAGTCAAATGTACATCCTGCGCGTTATAGAAAGTTATTGGATTCTTCACACACTGTACACATCGACATCAATCCTTATTTACAAATTTATTTAAATCCACAATTCATCAATACAAAATCAGAGATCAACAATTAATAATTTGCAGAAGAAAAGATTTGTTATAGGTATCGTAGTGCAAATTGTAGGTTAATGCGTACGGCTTTTCGTAGAGTAGGATAGAAGGACGCAATCCTTTGTCATAGCAATGAAAATGTAAATAATTCCAGCGGGTTTAATTAATAACGAATGTTTATGTTGGGCGCTCAGGTTGCGTATGCGGTCCTTTGGTTTGTTATGATGTGACCCTAACCGAAATTTAGTTAGCTGCACCCTTCATAATACGCATAAGGTTACGTATTTTAGCAATTAGCAATTTCTAATTATTGTATAATAAGTTTTAAAAACGGTTATCTTCAATGAACTGATAAATTATAATCGATTTTACGTACATACCTACACTTATTCTTAATTAAAATTATCATGTATTATATCTGTTTTAAATGTATTTTATCTTTATTAAAATATTACATTAACAATAAAATTTTATTTCATTTAAAAAAGTTGGTGCAATTTCTAGAGGACGCAGTTCAAGGATAGTACACGTGCTTGTTGATCATTTGTGTCATCAGTTGTGTGAACTTCGAATAGTATAAGATGGATGGATATAATATTGCATGAATAAATGTATATTCCTTAGGAGACGCTGGCTAAGAAGACAGAATTTGATGTTATATTTCATGGTGTTTGCTTGTATCATTCATTGGCTTTACTTTGAGCCTGCTTGTTTCAATCTTGTCCTAGGCACTGTCTTTTCTCTGCAAGGATATTTTATTTTTATTTCACAGCGTTGTGCCTTGCGGGGCAATCGTAAACACATAAAAAACACGTATCTTATAGCAATTTCCGTCTAGAAAAAATATCTGCGTGTTTTTTACTGTTATTGTCCTTGAATTCGTATGTAAAAAAGCAAAAGAGGTGAAAAAATATCCTTGCAGGTGAACAATTATCCTGTGATATGATGCATGGTAATTATTTGCATTTCAATTGCAAAAATACGGATTTATTAATGATGATGTGTGCACCGAGCCCGCACTGCAGCTGGCAGTAATCACGCGTTGTCCTGCGTGTCGTCCTGTCTGGAAGTATGCGCGACTGTGTGCGGATCCGGGATCCTACCTTGCACGGACTACCCTTAACCTAGACCTGACATTGGTGCGGCCCAATCAGGTTCTAGGTCGCCGCTGACGTCAGGGGGTGCGTACACACAGCCGCCAAGTTCAGGACGCGCGCGACCCTTTCGCGCTGTACCGCCGCTCGCTCGGCCGCCGAAACTTCGCCGCCGCTCTTCAGGCTCAGCTGAAGCGCGTCCGCTCTCGTACGCTTCACTTCGCTGCGCTCTTCATAAAAGCCGTCGGTCTTCGCGTGCGCCCCGCAGTTGATCAGCCAACACTCATGTCGCAGCAATCATGGGCATTGTGCGCCCGCTAAGCGACGCTCACCTGACCAGTGACCACGTCTCAGATACATTGTCCGATACGACGCCGCACATTGCCTACAGTGGAGTAATCACCAACCTATCAACAGGTAAGTGCTCGCTTCATAGAATGTAAACATTATCCTGAATCCTGTTTACTGTGCAATGTTTGTTATTGAATTATAAATGCTTATTAAGCCATCAAACTTTACAAACTTCTTATCAAACATCTTAGGAGACAAATAAGTTTGTTAAGAGTTTTATCTTTGCTTTGCTTATTTAGAAAATTAGGATATAAATAAAAAACAAAATCAAATTAAATTAAAAGTGCATTTTCGTGCAATATCTGAACAGCAAATTTTTATCCATTATCCTGGAGTTTGTATTACAACCACTATTCAAGCAAACTTTCTAAATTTTTATACAATTATGCAAAGTTCAAAAAACTCTCAATGGGAGAATAAATTGTAGAACATAAAAGAACAAAATTAATGAGTTTTTGGTTTTCTCGACCTCATTGAACCTGTTGCTTGAAATGAGCCTCAGCAACAGTTGGATTTTCTTGCATTTCCCGCCGCCGCCAAGGTCAGACGCATTGATTTTGTGCGTTGTACGAATTGACGCGAAGCGGGCCAAAGAGAAAACCAGAAGAGCAGATTGACTGTTGCGTGAATGTGACTGCGAGCCAGCTCTGCAGAAACAAAGCTCGGTGCTACCTGTTCGCCTCAATTATACTGCAATCGCGGCTTTCTTTGTTCGACGTTCGTGGAGCGAGCGGCTGCCACGGGGAAGGAAAGTTACTCTCACTCGGGATCGCGCACACAATGCAAATGTAATGAAAACCACCCTGTCGAGGCCGGACCGCGTTCCCGCCAACAACTCTTGCATGTTGTGCAATGTTAGAAAGAAAGATTCCACTCCATGTATGTCAATGTTTATGGAGTCTTACTTTGATGAATATTTCGTTGTTTACATTTACGTTGATTAATTCCTTGCTTGACATGCGATTCATAATTTTTTGTTTCAACATCGATGATCAATGCATCTACTACTTACTCGTTGCTGGACGTTTGGTGTTTATTATTCGAATGGTGAGCAGGAGTTAAAATTAGTTTTGGTTATGAAATGCATGAGAAGAGTGTTATTTATGTGATATATTTCTGTAATGATCAAGAAAACTATATGTGAAGTTCAAATCTATATACGAGCACACAAGCAATGTTTAATTTTCTTAATGTATGGAACAAACAACTACTCACATGTTCACTCACATGTTTGCAATCCTACTGAGGCGCGAAATAAACACGATAGGTATAATTGTGTGGGTTTCGTAGTGCAGCACGTGAATGAAGTCAATCACGTTGGAAGGTAGTTATGACTGCACCTCACACGCTCAAACAATCACCAAGTGTACACGTTTTTGCCAAAGAGACACGTGTTTGACCACAGAATTCAATCACATTCATTATCATACTGCTTATACTCATTACAACTGCTGTCTGTTATTGATTATGCTGGTCTTCAATTATGAATTCCAACTAATCTAGCAATTATCTAGAAATATTTCAACTAAATTATTAATAATTATAATCAATATGACTTATTTTAAATTAATCGGTACGCAAATGAATAATATTTAAAGTAAGTAAATACATTTTAGCAGATAGCAAATATTTGCATGTATGTAATAGAATTGAAAAATACAACTCACAAAGAATTCTATTCTAAGGATGGTGCCATAAGAGTCTGAATTCACCCACCGTAGGTCTGGTTAGTCCAGCTCATTTCACACCAAGCTAAAAATAAGTTTGCCAATATCACGTAATATCCCAACAGCCTTCAAAAATCTGTATGCTGCTTATACGTGCACACCCTTCTTACACCTTTTTGCATGCAAATGTAAATAAAGCTGATGCAATATTTAACAGCAGAAAATCAAAAACATGTTGTTTCTGTCCGACAGGCATCTGGGACACACCACTCCTGGTGAATCTAATCATCATTGCCATTGTCTTAGTAATGGCAATGGTGTTGTTCGCCACCGTAACTTATCAGTGCGCAGCCACCTGGAGATGGATCAAGGACAGGACTTGCGGCGAATATTCCGAAGGCGAGTCATCGCTGGCTCTTCAGCCTGCCATCCGGATTAGCCACTCGCTGCCGGACATGCAGTCCGAGCAGATGCAGGAGGAGTACGTGCAGGAACACAAGGACAGCAAAAAGGTGAGTCTACTGCTGATATTGCCGTGCAAATTGCATCCTGGGCCCCTTAATATCCTGAAAGCATTTACGAGTATATTACATTTTTATTGTCCATCAATAAATTTTGTGCTTTTCACACATGGTTTATTATACTTTATTGGAAAACAATATCTGGGTTATACATTTATAAACTCTCCAAAAAGAAGAAATAACTTTTGTTTATACATTTTAATGATAATATACCTCCAGCGGAGAGCCAAATAACTAATGAGGTTGACGTATTGGTAATCTGATTTCATGAATAAGCTGCTTTTCCAGCTGCAACCAAACTTTCACAAACTCAACATTGCTCGAACTAATATTGAGAATATGTTTGTGTTTGCATATCCTATAAAATTTGCTTGCAAACTACCCTCTACGTAAACAGAGTGTGAGTTCTACCTGTAGGTAGTGCACCTTTTTAAAAATACTAGAGAGTTATTATTCATTATAAACAAAGCTTAAATGAATTTACTAACCACAAAGCGCGAGATGCTGTCGTCAAACGCAAAGTTTTCTAGTCTCATTTTGCTCATCCTGGAATATGTCTGTTGGTGATGTGTAGGTCCTACGGCAAACCACGCTACCCATCGTTCCGACGAGGCATCAAACGTTCCAACGGCAATTATCGCATCGCCTGGACGTGATTCCGACGCCAATACAATTCAGCATTTGCAGCTTGGAGCACAAAAGCGAATCGAGTTTAATCGGATTGATCAAAGTAAGGAAGACCAAGACCTACTCAGGTCAATTAAATTGAATTCAATTATTGATTAATTTATTTAAATTATTTGCCAACGCAAGTCAAACCCTTGTGTCTGTCAATGAGTTATAATTTAAATAAAATTGTTCTCGAGTGGCTGAGCGAAATTAATATTAATTAGGAGATTAATTCACGCGCGTGCGGTGTGAATTGTTTGAATCTCATGTCAGTCTGGGCTAGGCTACTCGTTAAATCATTGCTGTTCTCTGGGACGCAGAGACATGCGCTTGCTGCTATTTAATTATTTTCATTATCGTGTGCTTTTCGACTGTCTATCTGCGGCACGTGTACACCTTCAGCCGGAATTATATAAGAAGGAATTAGTGCGACAACCCTCGACGGATTCGAATGGGCCCGAGATGGAAGTCAGCGGCATGCTCCACTTCTCATTGCGATACGATCGCGAGCTGGAAGGACTTGTTGTCAAGGTAACAGATTAACAATTCTTTTTCTTCTTTTTTGGCTTTTCAGTACACATGCTACGCATTCTCTAAACTCATTTGTCTTCAAACGGCACTCATTGTTCATTATTAAATTTACAAATGTAATTTACTGAAAGCAAAAAGTTTTTGCAACGTTTCAAAATGAGTTGAAACTTTTATAATTAGTACATATTCTACAATTAGCAGCGTAACGATGTTAGAATAACAAATACAAATTGTTTATAAATATTTATTATTCATCCGTTTTATGAAAGTTGTTTCTGGGAAATCAGCACCATTATTTTTTGGTTCAGGTATTCGAGGCACGCGATCTTCCTGTAAAGGACGTCACGGGCAGCAGCGACCCGTACATCAAAATCTACTTATTGCCAGATCGCAAGAAGAAGTTTCAGACCAAGGTGCACCGCAAGAATCTTAATCCCATCTTCAATGAGACCTTCATTTTTAGGTATGTACATACATACTTGATTTGTTATAACACTTTGTTGCCCTAAAAAGTATCAATTTTTTTTATTTGTTGTTCCATTTATATTTGTTTGTGTTCAATTAGTGTTTGTGAAGACGACCTCCGAATGCGATACATTCAATTTTCCGTCTACGACTTTGATCGCTTCTCGAGACACGATCTCATCGGTCACGTCGTCCTCAAGGGCCTGCTAGACTCGACGGATCTCCAGCAAGAGATCGAATACACAATGAACATCCTATGCCCTCCTCAGGTACGCGCGTTATTGATATAAATTTCGCTAGCATGAATCGACGCACCTGACCTTCGTAACATTGCGTCGCGCCTGCCCATTTCCGGCGCATTGTCAATACAGCCGCAAACAGCGTCTGGAATCACACGCAACGGCGTCGCCGCCCTTGACCCAGAAATCGGTTGCGTTCCGCTTAAAATAGGACGTCTGGATTTACGCATTGCTGTCTGCAGAATTTTTCTTTGTTGCACTTTCTTCCAGGAAAGGGTTGAGCTCGAAACATTGTTCATCATACTTGCGATATAAATCCAGCTACGATTTATTAATTTCGCGTTAAGTTGAAGTTGTTCATAAAATTGTTGGAATTATATCGGTGTTTCAAAATTACATATTTATGAATTCTCTGTAATTTTGAAAAACTTTGATTGCTTATGATCCTGTGATATTTCCCGGGAATCATGACAAACTTTTTAAAACTTAAAGCAATCATATATCAATCAGTAAACTTCAGTTTGCCGTTGTCAACTTTATAGGACAAAGTGGATTTGGGCGAACTAATGCTCTCGCTCTGCTATTTGCCAACGGCTGGCCGTTTGACATTGACAGTCATCAAAGGGCGCAATTTGAAAGCAATGGACATCACAGGCCGCTCAGGTATAGACCACATACCTACGACACACTATAATTAATTGTGGTTGGTTAATTTTTCAATTAATTGTCCTTCGGCAGATCCGTACGTGAAAGTGTACTTGTTATGTCAAGGCAAGCGCATTAAAAAGAAGAAGACATCGGTGAAGAAGAACACCCTCAATCCGGTGTACAATGAAGCGATGGTCTTTGATATCCCAGCGGAGAACATTGAAGATGTATGCTTGATCATTAAAGTAATCGATTACGACAGGTAAAATCCGTATTGCAGAGTACTTGTAGTCGAACTGATGAATGGCGTAGGCGATGAACTTAATTAAACGGCAACTGTCCGCTTGTTCGCAGGATCGGGTCGAACGAACTGATGGGCTGCACGGCAATCGGCACGAACTTCAACGGCGTGGGCAAGGACCACTGGCTGGAGATGCTGGATAACCCACGAAAACCTGTTGCGCAATGGTACGTCCTCAGCGAGTCGATCCCTGGCCACCTACCCGAAGGCTTCTCCGAGGCGCTGCCAATTAGTCTGAGTTGCTTGCACAGCAGGTAAGTGCATCATTGCCTGCACCAAAGCGCTACACCGCCGACGGGCGTCTGTAACTCTTCGCGACTTCCACGTTTCAGGTGAACGACGTAGACCTGGCTCGCATTGCGCTCGTAATGTTGGTCAAACACTGAAACTATCGGTCTTGTTTGAGTACATGATTGGATTGCCGATTGCTCTGGCAGTTTCTAATTGGATTGCGAGGCAAAAAACGTTTATTCCATAGAATATAACCCCAACCCCCGAAACTAACATACGTCTAATTTCCACTGAGCCAGGCATTCAAAGGCAGAGCAAACAAAAATAATCAACGTTTGTAAAGGCTTCTACTATCATAAATACATATATGTATGTACTGCTGATGAGACCATTCATATATCAATACATATAAAGTCAATGTCAAATATTCAAGTACATGTTATACACAGATGTTGCTAATGATATATTAACTAACTGATGATAAACGAAGGGCCAAGCGATGGTAGACAGAAAACGGACGAAACCGAATCATCTGACGATATAACGACAAAACGTTAAAACGTTGTTAGCAAGAAAATCTGTGGGTTGAATTCAATTGCCTTTGGTTTGTTATTTGCATCGTCAATTAATGTTAGTGCATAATCCAATCGCGATCCTGACTTAGTGTATTATTAATAAAATCTGACAACTGATTGACTAGTTAACTCTCCTCGGTGGCCTAATTATTGCTCAACTCTCCAGCTCTTCGCGGCTACACAAGGCTGCGTCAGTACGCAGATGAATTTTCATTTACATATTAAACACTTTTGCTTCTTCATCCCCTAGGGCACGTAAAACTCAGCCACTTTCATCCCCTCATTAATTATCAAAGACTTGAGACTCTATCCAAAGTGCTAAACCCCTAATTAGTTTACTTAAGTCGATTTAAGTTTACTTAAGGTCAAGTTACAACAAGTCTCTGGCATGATCTTAGGTATAAGTGATAAAGATGGTCAAATTGTTGCAAGGTCTTGTTAACAGATTGATTGTTGGGACGTAGGTATACATTTTGAACGAAACAAACATTTGGATCAATTTACAGTGAAGAGTATCTGTCCTAAGAACTAACTGATCGTACTTATCAACTTGTTTTAAGCGTAGCATTGTATACACTGAATGTATATGTAAGTGATTATATCAATAATTAATTATATCCTGAACATATTATATTCTATGAACATTTTAATAGCAGCTTGAATGTCAGCAAGGTTGTTGTGGTAACAATAACGAAATATCATTTATAACACTGCATAATCCATAAGACTATAATATATGTTGTTACTTATTATATGATTCCATGTTGTATCAATGAAATGATAATGGTGGTAAAACACTATGTGTGAGCATAAAGTCTTTTATTGACCGATGAATATCCAGAATCAGTATTACTACTACTAGTACAAATCATAAGGCAGAAAAAAGGAAATATCCACACACAAATCTGAATAAAATTCAATGATATTGAAAGAATTATTCTTATAAATGTATAATTATGTAGGTATAGAAATATTACACTATAATTGTTACTAACTAAAAGCATTTGTTATTCATTTTCCTGGAGGTTCTTGATTCTTTGTCAAGTTAGTTTATACCTATACCTACGTAGTGAAGTTTAACTTATTTAATCGATGACTGGTGTCGCCGTGGAAACCATAGATACGCGTGTTAAAATTCATCGGAGCGCGTCATATTGACGGTACGTTACCTTTCGCAAATGCGCATATTTCGCTCCGGTTTCTACTTCGTTCTACTCAACTCATACCAAGTTATTTTAAGTTAAAAAGCCAAAAGCAACTCAATCTCCATTAGACTCAGCCGTACATCCATCCGCGAATCAATTATTAACGCTGTGAGGTGAAGTAAACTCGGCTATCCATACAATGCCACCGCACCAAGACCAAGACGCTGACAACTACAATAATCCGCATCCCTCTACCACAACCACCTTTAATGATGAGCCGACCAACATAGAACGTCTGGTCAACGCGGTGACCACCATGCTCGCAAATGGAATAATTCATCAATCCAACCAGCAGCTGCTGGACCCCATCGATCCATACTCGGGGGCGCCCATGCCCTACTTGCCAAACCTACGCGAACTGTTGGTACGTGTCAATCTTAATCCATTCATTCTACATTATGAAAGATCAAACCAAGACAATTGAAATGCTTATCTTTATGTGAGTGGTCTTAATGTGAGTGACAAACTTTTCAGAGGAGGACCACAGGGAGTAACGACTTGGCCAGCGTTACCGAGTTGAAGTTAAAGGTAATAACGCGCGAAGTGGGCCTCCAGCATCTCAGCGTACATACGCCGAATCTCAGCGAGTTGACGCTTGACGGAAGCGTGATAAGTTCTCTTCGCGACTTGGGGTGCCGACTCTTTTCGTTAAAAGTTCTCAAAGTGAATCGCTGTAAATTGCGCACTTTGGACGGCTTGAGTGGTTTGGAAAATCTAGAAAAACTATACGCGGCAAACAACAAACTTACAGATTTGACTCCATGCACTTCGTTGGAGTTTGTGAGACATCTTGATGTTGCCAAGTACGTATCTTAGCGTTTATCTTGGTTCCTAATTAAAATTCATTATAATATTTTATAATTTCAGCAATCTTATTGATAATATGGATGTCGTAGCTTTCTTAGCAATGTGTTCAAACCTGAAAAGTTTAGTTTTAGATGAGAATTTCGGCATTTGCCGTCGCACATCATATCGCGCAGAAGTTAAGCAACTCATCCCACAATTGCAAATGCTTGACAGCGTTGAATTTACAGGTGAATGCTGCTCTACTAAGCTGTTGAAAATCTATAATTTCTTACCGCACTTCCAGAGGAAGAATGCAGTTCATTGTCCAGCGCAGTATCGTCCTTGAGTTGGTCCTCCGCGTCGGTCCCCGAATCGGTAATAAAGCTCCCCATTGTTCGTCATGCGAGTGAGAATTTATGAACGTGTAATTTCAGCCGGGAAAACTGCCACAAATACCTAATTGTCTTACCGAAGCAGAGCATTCCGCCTCTCAACGCAGCAGGGTTTTCTCACCGGACAGCGATAACAATGACCCATCGCCGACAACAAATACATACTCGAGTGCGAATGCAAATCGCTCGAACATCCAAGGTTTGTTGTGCTCTCATCTTATCGATTCCTGCTAGAGGCGCCACTCACTCAACACAAACAATAAACAATACATTGCAATGTTTCAGTCTCATCCCCTGCTTTTGAGCGTTCCACAAGCAGTAACAGCAATAGCAATGGCAGTGGCGGATTGCTGCCGAAAATTTAATGCCGTTCAAGAGTGACATCACATCCCATATTCGGATGTAAATTTACATTAATCATTTAACGGCCCCAAACAAAGAAATAAAGTACAAATGCATATACAATATTATTTGTAGCGTTCTTTATGTTAACAGTTGATTGGGCGTAGTAATATTAAAAATTAGTTATAATATCTTACAAATATCTCATAAGGGTTTTCTATAAAACGCATAAGAATATTCGGACTTTCTACTTTGTTTAAACTTTCTTTCTGTATTTTTTTGGTATCAGTAACATACGAGACAAATTGATTTTTGATAAAATCAACTCACATAATATTGTGGCCGTATTGAGCAGCAAAAGTTTTAAGTACGTTACTCTAACGTATTGAATTCGTATGGGATATTGGTGTTACATTACATATATTACATATATTTAGATATAAATCACTCATTAAAATTATGTATTTTTACCGTATCATATTTTTTCGTTTTTGAGACTTTTGTCTTTGAAGGTATCCTTGTTATATTGTTATATAATCATTTAATAACAACAAATTCAAAACTATTTTAATTTATATCTTATGTATTTTCAAATACCACCGATGGCGCTAGCATAGGTGCTGAAAATTCACAACACTTAGTTTCGTTTTTAGGTTATAAGAATATCTGTACTCATTAAATTCAAGTAAACATTTAAGTAATTACAAACATGACTACTCTTAGACCATTTACCTGCGATGACATGTATAAATTCAACAATGTGTAAGCGAAATTTGTCAAAGTTTGGTATCAAAATTAACTAATTTTTGTAGCAATCTTGATCCCTTAACAGAGACCTATGGCTTATCATTCTATATGCAATATTTGGCTCATTGGCCCGAATATTTCCAAGTGGCTGAGTCTCCCAGTGGCGAAATAATGGGATACATTATGGGTAAAGCTGAAGGCATTGGTGAAAACTGGCATGGTCATGTAACTGCACTGACAGTAGCACCGGATTATCGAAGATTAGGAGTTGCTGCCACTTTAATGAATTTTCTCGAACAAGTCAGTGAACAGAACAACGCTTATTTTGTGGATTTATTTGTCAGAGTCAGCAACAAAGTTGCAATCAACATGTATGAAAAACTGGGCTATATTGTTTACAGAACTGTATTGGAATACTATTCAGGGGACCCGGATGAAGATGCATATGGTAACCTGAACAGCATAATTATTGTTTTTTTATTGATCAATGTTTCATTTCATTCTCAGATATGAGGAAAGCTTGTTCAAGAGACGTGAACAAGAAGTCAGTGATTGCATTAACACATCCAGTAAGGCCTGAAGATCTTGATTGACAACTTTCCGCAGTTTAAATGAATGAATGTAATTTATAATTTTCTTGAAATGTGAAAATACATACAAGTTTTCTTCTTCAACATTCGTTTAGTAACTTATTGTAGGCAACCAAATATATATGTGAAAATTTGTTAATTTCATGAGTGCAAATGTACTGACAAAAAGTTCGTAGTTTAATATAGTTCAATGACATGCCGGGTAAAGTCAAATTTAAGTTTAAGGTTTCACGTCGTACTCACTTTAGTAAATATGTTTACACATTTAACTATCGGCTGGGTAGATAAGAATATAACGGTTCGGTACGCTTGCACCGAACAGACAGTATGGACGCACTGAACTCTCAAGCGGCAAATTCCTACAAATCCCTTGAATAATCATCGAAGTCAATAATTACTAATCATTACGCACTCCTCCGCGGTTTAAGTAACTTGCATTTTTAAGCGAGTTTCTTATCACAAGAACAATTCATATGATAATAAATACACGTTACCGTCATTAAAACTTTAGTTTTCACCGCAGCAACATCACTTGCAAATCCAGAAAATGATTCGTTTCATTATTTTTATCTTCTGTCTGTTGACGCTTTTCTCAGCGGTTGTGTGCCAAATCATATCAAAGTTGCATTATGGTATTATGTGAATATTGTAAACAAATTCTAGTTTTAAACAACTTTAAAAATTTACAGATAAATCCAATGTGAAAAAGTGTCAAGTTATCAGTACTCAACTTTCATCTAACAAGAAAGCCTTAAAAGCGCCGGTACAACCTTGTAACGTACAACGGACTCTTTATACCTAGTAAGTAGATTTATAAAAGTATTTAACAGATTTAAAAATGACGTAAATTCAACTATAGATTTTCAGGTTTGAATCTTAATGCAAACTTTTACTGGTCAAATGAAGATATTCAATGCTCATAGAGGCGGTCCGGTTTCGGTGACGTTTCTGTTGCATGAAGATGATATAAAGAATTAATGTCACATTGAATTTAAATTAAAATTTGTTGAGTTATTTACTTGAATGTTATATTATATGTAATAATATTTTTATAAAATACATTTCTGGAGTATAATTGCGAATGTCGTAATTGCGATAGAGAAAACCTATAACAACGGTCATTCCTTTATCTTATCACTGCACGCGTTATAATGACCGTCTCTCTGACCCCTCAATTTCCATTTCTATTGCTCGAACGTAATCAACCCACTCTGCATCAGTAGTCGATTTATTTCCAATCATTCAACCTCGATCTCTTCACAAAACCGAGCCAAACGTATACAATTCACAATGAAATTTCTTCTTTTTGCATTAAGTGTTGGCGCACTACTTAGTGTTGTTTTAAGTGAAGTTGTTTCAACAGAAGCTTGCAGTAAGTATTTCTCTATAATACAACTTTTACAAAAACTAAAAGCATTAAACTAATTTTAGGCGCAGAAGATCAAAGCAAATGCACTGTCAACGAAGTTCGCGTGTCTCCCTGCAAAGAATCGACAAAATCGCTCCCGTGCAAGTTTAAAAAGTTGAAGACTGCGTCTCTTGAGGTGGACTTCACACCCGAATATGTAACGCAAAATATGAGCGCACAAATGTACTGGGTGAATGGTTTCGTAGATCTCCCTCTTGCAGGAATGAATACTAATGCATGTGATACAACCACTTGTCCTACAGTGGCAAACACTCAACAGACCTACACTTACAACTTGAAAATAGACTCATACTTTCCACTAAGCACCTATGACGTTAAGGTGCTGCTCAAAGGAGACGACCGCGAGCAGCAGAAATGTTGTTTTATCTTCAGAATAAAAATCACTAAATAATTCATCCGGATAAGTAGATATGCTGAATACATGTACACAATTCTAGTGAAGTAATAAATACGTTAATTATTTATTTATATACACAATCATTCAGACCTTCGAACCGAAGCACACACAAAGCTTCTGGATATGACGCTTAAGTAGATGTTTATTTGCTATATGCAAGCATAATGCTGGATCATTATAAAAGTTATCAGCATATTAGAATCACTAGCATCACGTTAACAGTGAGTAATTGCAAATCAAATCACTTGCATGAATAGGGCTTCGTCGCGTTAATAAGTTGCGAGTAAATTACGCGAATTCTATATCCGACCTCCGTTCTACTGTATTAAAACACACAACAGAATAAAAGACTTCCAGTCGTACTTTACACTTCGTGTTGGTAGCCAGCATATTATCCACAATGATGTTGCGTGGCTTAGTTTGGTGCGCTTGTGTCATTGGCGTGTTGGTTTTTGCTGAGGATGTAAATTTTTTTGATTGTGGTAACTATTTTGACTATATATTACATATAAATAAGTTGTATTTAATTGGATATTAATATTGAATTTGCAGCAAAAGACACATCACAGAATTGCGATATTGCAGAACTTTCCATAACGCCTTGTCCTAATGTATCTCCAAAAAATCCATGTAAAATGAAAAAGGGGGCGACCGGAGCCTTAGAGTTAAAATACACGCCGAACTTTAACGCTGATAAGTTGGAGGCGCACTTTTATTGGGTAAGCCCGCTTAATATTGACGTTCCTCTGCCAGGAATGGATATAGATGGATGCCATTCTACTGCTTGCCCTTTGATCGCCGGTCAGGAAAACGTATTTAAATATAATTTAACCATGGCGAATTACTTTCCAAGTTCTAAGTACAATGTTAAGGCATTACTCAAGAAAGACAATGGTAATCGCTGTTGTTGCGAGTTTACCATCAAAGTTATTAATTAAAACGACAAAACTGTTTTACCTGTAAATTAGTGTTAAGTGCGTTTTATCGAGTCGTTAATAATTCTCACTGTTGACTCACTGTTAGTAACACGCAATTATTACGAATGGACAAGTTAATTACACTTGACACTTTCTTACGAACGTAATTAAAGCTTCAAACGAATGATGGATATCTTAATCATTAATTTATAGTCTCCCTATGATTAGTCAAAAAAATGTATAAAAGAACCCTCAGTCCTGTGCAGTTAACGTGGATCAGTCATGGACTTCAATGAAGAAAAGTTTTATTTTCCAAGTGACTTTAAAGGATTAAATGAAGTCACTACATTTAAGAAGTCTGCGCGTTCCGAAGAGATTAAAAAACGATCGTTGTTGGATGAGAACGACAATGCTATTATTGACTATCATGATCAATTTTACCGCGATCACAAGTTACTCTTGCATCTTTTCCGAGTACTGGCTGTGATGCCGGTTGAGAGAAGAAATGGCAAAGTTGTCTTCAGTTGGGTGAGCCCTACTTGTATCTACGCGTATTGTTTCTACTGTTTCTTCACAATCCTCATTGTCATGGTGGGCTATGAGCGTCTGGACATTCTCACCAATAAGAGTAAGAAGTTTGATGAGTATATTTACTCCATCATATTTGTTGTTTACCTCGTACCCCATTTCTGGATACCTTTTGTTGGCTGGGGTGTTGCAAGAGATGTCTGTGTGTACAAAAATTCCTGGGGCTACTTCCAGCTCGACTATTACAAAATAACCGGGAAGAATCTGGAGTTTCCGTACTTGAGCACACTGATTGTGATTATCAGTTGTGGGAGTTTAATTGTCGCTGTTATTTTCATTCTCACCTTACATGCTTTGCTCGAGGGATTTACTATTTATCATACTACTGCTTATATTCATGTAATTACGATGATAAATATGAACTGTGCTTTATGGTACATCAATTGCAGAGCTATTGGTAATGCAAGCAAGGCATTGGCAGATAGTTTTGAGCTAGTAAGTACCGAAATGGAGTGAAAAAGTTGTTTTTACAGTCTTTTATGTCTTTTAGGATATCAAGGATTATTGTGCAACTCACATTATAAAACATTATAGAGTTTTATGGCTGCAACTCAGCGAAATGTTACAGAAGCTTGGAAACGCTTATGCAAGAACGTACACTGCAAATTCATTGTTTATCATAGTAAATATAACAGTAGCAGTAAGTATTTTGCGGAAAAGAAAAATATAGTTCACCAAGTGTGTTGTTTGTTAAGATTTATGGTTTTACATCGGAAGTGGTTGATCATGGGTTTAGGTTCACGTTTAAGGAAATTGGACTACTTGTAGATGCTGGTTATTGTAGCACTTTGTTCTACATCTTTTGCGACTGTTCACACCAGTCTTCGCAAAATATTGCAAATCGCGTACAAGACAATCTTATGAGCGTCGACTTATCAAAAATTGATACGGAGACTATTTCTGAGGTATCAAACAATGAATAATTCGCAAGTCATTTTATTCTAGGACAATTGTATTTAAATTTTAGATTGAATTATTCCTCTGCGCAATTCGCATGAATCCACCGAAAGTATCTCTCCAAGGATACGCGATCGTTAATCGCGAATTAGTCACCTCTGTAAGTAAACAAACTCGTTAGTAATTATAAATGTAATAAAGATCGCAATGCCGTAACGTTTCAGAGTATTGCCACGATTGCAATCTACTTGATTGTCCTACTTCAATTCAAGATAAGTCTCGTTAAAAATAATTGAATGTAAAAACCTTGCAGGGAAAGGATCTATAGAGAGTCAGATAAGCGTCAATCAGTACGTATGTAACTCATTTCAAGTTATTATTCTATCACACAGATTCAAAACTTAATGTATAATGTAATATAACAATTGATTGGATTTATTGTAATTTAATCTCAAAGCGAACATTAATGTAATGTATGATATCTTTCTTATCCGTTTGAACTTTGTTTCTTTGAATACAGCGTTAAACAACCCATCGCAAAGGCGCTGTTGAATAAATATTTTTGGTTCATTAGCAATAATGAATTAGTTGATAATTAATTAAATTTAACAAGTAACAATACTCCATTCCATTCACCTCATCTACCTAGTGTTAAATTACATTATCATAGAATAATATAATATTTTTAGATAAGTATATAGATGTATCAGTATATCAAGTTATACAGAGACGACACAGCACGAATATACATGAATCAGCTTAGCCACATAATTGATACGAACATTTTCCTCGTAGGCAATACCATCAAACGCCTACACAATCAGAGGCGTACCTAGGTCAAATTGCGCCCTGATAAGAAATTCAAGGTCTAAATTTTGCGCCCTGGGCAACTTCCCCCCTCGCCCATACCTAGTCACGATGTTGTACACAATAAGAGGCAACTCCGAGTATAATAAATAAAATCACCCATGAGTTAAGTCAAGATAAAACTTTGTGTGTGTATATATCGAGTACGTATATCACAAAATATGAACATTTAACATTCAAGGCACATTTTGTAGAAGTATAGAATCCATAGTTACAGTACAGAATAGTACATTCGACTAGATGTATCATAGTGTACCATGCGCAACAATAACTAATCGTTTTAAAACTGCATAATGAAGACAATGCACAACATTGCATAACTACACATACACATATTAATTACATACTCAATGATACGCTTGATACATAAAATCTCATAATGATTCTTCATTCCTAGAACTGCATTAGAAGTTTTTTAAATGTCTAGAAAATATTGTATTTCATTTGTTTGATGCAAAACTACCCCTGTGTTAGTTAATAAACCTTTAGTTTATATTGTTTATAGCAAGGTTTCTCAAACCCACCAGTGGGTGGCGAGTTCATTTATGGTGGGTCGCAGTGTTTTGCTGCATATGCTATTTATTACACTAAGCAAAAAAAAACAAGAAAAGTAGGGGTCTTTGCGACCTACTATAACGTTTGAAGTGGGTCGCGATGCTGCAAGGTTTGAGAAACCCTGGTTTATAGTTTAATATTTATAGTTTTAAACTTAAAAAATTAAGATTTAATTAGATAATTAAAGACTTGATTGCAATTGCAAATTAATTAGTTATATACATTTAACAATAAGTTAGGATTGTTGTATTTGACACATTGTTACTCTTTCTTTTTCCATTTGATACTTAAATCACTTTTACTCTTCTTTTCTTTGATTTCTTCATTATTCTCAAAGCGAATACATCAAAGTTTCCGTGATGAAACAAATTCAATTTCGAGATGGCATTGATCTTTAATTTCCTTCTGGTTTGGGAATATTCGTATCGTACGCTCGTATGACATCCGCTTGGGAAACAGACCCTCCTTCCTCCTGAGAGAATGCAAATCCATCTATAAGAAAACTTAATTAGATACCATTCCCATTTAAGCAAGCATTTATCATAGGATAATTTAAACCCTTATTTACATTATATACATCCACACCATTCCACTCCTTTTGACATGAATGATTGAATATTAATTATCAGTGCAAGTAGGTCGCCGAATAAGTGATTATTTAAGCGCTAGAAAGCGTTGTCCTTATACATTTTAGCTTTGTGTTTAGTCGTTGTGTGGGTATAGTGTACTTACGGGAAAGTTCCATATCCACGCGTGTGTGAGCACGACGCGTGAACACGCTGCGGACGTTCTTCAGCAGACGAGCAGTCTCCGAAAGACGCGAAGTCGGGGATTCGTCCAACTGCTGACTGTATGACAACAGCAAAAGATTGCAAACAAATGCACGATCCGTAAGAGAATGCAGGTTTGTTGGTTGGTCGTGTAGCTAGTCTTATGTTAATTGGAAGTTGCATAACAGTACAGTTAAGGAAGCGCACTAATTGTAAGCATGCCCACTCATGCCAATTCCCAATACATAAGGATTGTTTAAGTTTGCACCCTAGGGTAAAACTGGAGCTCGTGCAAGTTTATGTGCAAGAATAAATGTCGTCGAATGAATTAGATGAGTTCGCAACTAAGAACTAACTAATAGTAAGTGTTAATTAGTGATGAATTCGCCAAATAACTAACCACTAATAATCTACATTTCTAAAACAATCATTCAATCGTAAAAAGATGCTCTTAATAGTAAAAGATAAAACGAATGATACTTACAAATTGCGAATCGCTCCAGAGCATGCATTGGTCTTGCAAAAACAATGAAACATTAATACAGTACCATCAAGACACCAACAGAAGAAATAAGTGGAAGTTGAATAGTTTAATTTTTTTTGAATGCATTCATTAGTAGGCAAAGTTAAACTTTAGTTAATTAACACCAGTTAAATTTATTTAGAATGCAGCTCAAATATGTAGTTAACACAACTTTTAAAATCGCTATAAGTTTAATCAGTTAAAGCCCTATGTAAATATAAACCATCTAAAATGTATAAATACAAAAATATCATCCTGTTGGTTTTTCGTTGTAACAGTTTTTAAAAACTATGATGTATAATGTTGTGCTCAATATTAGGTACTTTTGTGTAAAATTATGGACCAAACACGACAACTAATACCAGCTTTGTGCGTGTTGCCATTAATACTTATTCTGTAAACTAATATTATGTTCCTTGTATAAACGAGTATCACAATATATTTCTGGTCTTGTATTGATTGTTTACTCCCCTAAAGTGTGCGTTAGATAAGCGACGCTATTGTTTGTGCGCGTTGCCTTCTATGCTAAAGTATTTGTAAATGTATCAAACTCTCGCTGTTGTACGCTTAAACAGCTAATGGTAAAATGCCTCCCAGTATTGCAAAAAGCTGTTGGTCATGCGAATGGAACGGCCGGCGAAATGACGTTTTTATTCGGGGCCCACTTTAAGCCAACCACGCTGCCATAACTGAATCGAAACAAAAATGAGTCTAGACTCCGCTCTCAAATTCATTTGCATTCATTCAACTCAAAAAACACGTGTAGATAATGAAAAACCTTGTCTGTCTCAATACCTCATCATTACATTATTCATTTGATTTTAAGATTAATTTCAGTTAAGTAAAGTTAATTGTTGCGGATTAGAGATACAGACAAGACGCAAAGGTACAATTGCACGACACGAACAAGAACCAACGCCAATCACACATAAACGTCAATAGAAAACAATATTTATATGCCATGCAGAAAACAATGGAATGCTCAGTTATGACCCAAGCAATAGCCATCAAAAAACAACGCAAATATCACTAAAGTGATACGCATGCACTTGAAGAACAAACTGAAGAGAAGGGCATAAAACAGTTTGAAGGTAGCAAAAAGCAAGTGCTTGTGGGGTTGGAATACTGATCTAAACTGCAGGTCAAGTAGTGATATTTGAAAGTAAATAAAGATCACTTACGAATGCTTGGAGTCGCGGCTCAAATCCAAAGACTCGGTGTGTCGGATTTCATTCTCTCGTAGGATGTCTGCGGTGGACTTTCTTACGCTTCCGTAAATTCTATAGTTAGCCCGGAAACATACAAATACATTTAGATAAGAGTCAATTTTAAAGAAACTTTAGTTTACAATAATCATAACCAAATGGAGCCATTTTCTAAAGAGTACAAAGTAGGATCTAGGCCGGATTGATAGGTAACCATAATAATTACATTTTGGATAAAAACTAAAATTATAGGAAATATTAGGAAAATGCAGGTAAAACTAGCAAGATATACGTACACTTTGAACGCAAAGTCAGGAATGACTGCTATCAGCGGAATGAGAATAAATCCCAACCAGAACACGGCTGATGAAAACATCAAAATATAAATTCCAGTCATAACACTTCCTATAGGTAAAAGTGGCCAAATATTGCTGCAATATAATGAAATTCAATTAACACCTTGTTTAAAGAACAACCAGCGTATTCAAAATACCTGTACACAATCACAAAAATAAACCACAGTAAGATTGACCCCCAAATAGCGCAGTGCGTGGGCCATACCCAAGAATTGGTCACAAGCCCAGCTTTAAGACACACAGTAACAACAACAAACTGCAACAAAACCAAGATCCATCATTTGTTTAGTCCTATGATTCTACTGGTATATCTACTCACAGTATAAACATAATTCCCTAAAATAAGGTAACCGCCATCCTTGCCGCTCATCCAAACAATGTCATGATCGCACATTAAAAGTGGCATCCAGAAGAGAATCGCTGAATGCAGCATACCATTCAGCACCCACACCCAAAACACTCTAACATTGAACAAGTACCCATTCTGGGAGGGTTTATAGAGAGATGGATGCTTCAGCATCATGTCAGCGCTGCATGCCTTGTCGAACAAGCCCATGGCTAGAGGTGGCAGTGCGGTAAAGAAAACGTTGTATAAGCCAATAGACCATCGTTCGAAAAGAATCTGTCCCGACCAGCCGGAGTAGATCGCAAACCAAAGCTCAATCACATATAGGCAGATGTTCTTGTAGAAACTATATAGAATAAGTTTGCACATTCGCGTATAATTCCAGGCGCCGTGCACAAGAAGCAACCGCAACAGGAACCGGAATTGTGCTATACTGTAGTCGGATGCACAGGCCGCTTGCAGACCCTCCACGCCTGAAATACCAACACCCACATGGGCCTTTTGTATCATGGCCACATCGTTCGCACCGTCCCCAATCGCCAAAGTCACTGACTTTGTATAATTGGTCACGTACTCAACTACCTCCGCCTTTTGCAACGGTGACACTCGGCAGCAGATAACCACGTTGCAAGAGATACAAAGTTTGACAAAATCGCTCCGCAATTCGCAACTGAGAGTGTAGTTCAAGGTTTTCCCATCAATAATTAACGCAATATCGTTTTTCTTTGCAAGATTATCTCCCAAATCCATATGATGCCGAAGAACCGCATCTCGGGCGGCGTCCAAACTGGATTCGTTCAGAATTATCAAAGGCGCACCTTGAACAATCAACTTTGACGAGTAGCCTATGTTAATTGCAGTTTCTTGTTTATCACCCGTAAGCACCCAAATACAAATATTTGCTTGGAGAAGTTTGGCTATCGTCTCGGGCACGCCATCTTGTAGTTTATCTTCGATTGCCGTTGCTCCAATAAGTTTCAGCTTAACTTCAATAAGAGACTCCACTTCTTCTAGTTGTTTCTCCCTGTCCTCGATTGCACACGCTGCTTCGTGATATTTACTGCTCCAATTTTGATACACATCTTCATCTAATTCTGTATAGGCACAACATAAAGTTCTCAGACCTTCCGTGGCAAACGATTCCAAATGTTGCAAGAGAACTTCTCTATATTGTTCATCATTACTTTCAAGTCTATCGTAGATGACAGTATCTGCGCCCTTGCAGAGCAATTTTAATCGTCCTTTAGGATCACGAATGATGACTGACATACGCTTGCGTGCAGAAGTAAACTCAAGTACATGGAGAATATCGTAGCGCTCAATTTGACCAAAAGCGCTAATCTCCACGTAATTGGGTGTACGGCTAAGGAACTTGTACCCAAACTTAGCAGCTCCGTAGACAAGGGCGCGCTCATCAGGAGAAGCAGCGTGGTAGGTGATCTCTCCATCAACCATCTCGGGAATCACCGTGTGGCAGACAGAGAGTAAGACTAGGAGTTCTTTAAGTAGAGGGGAATTCGCATGACCTTCGTTGATATGCTGAACCAGAAGTGGCACATCGTCCTCGGAGAACACATCCAGCGAGTAAATCTGCTCACCGACTGCGCACCGTTTAAACTCCATCACATTCCGCGTGAGAGTGCCCGTTTTATCCGAGAATATATACTTCACTTGACCAAGTTCTTCGTTAAGGTTGGACGTGCGTGCCATTGCAGGAGTATCAGTCTCTTCATAGTACATTTCTCGGTCCATATTGATGAAAATTGCTTGAATAAAGCGCACGACCTCCAGAGTAACTTGTAGCGAGATAGGAATTAAATTATTGAAGAGAATAACGAACGTTAATAGGTTGTATGCGAAATTTTGCGAAATGCTCTGAAGACCAATATACCAATCAGTGTTTGCGTGATGCGACGTCCAAACTTCATTAAACACCGCGCAGATGAGACACATAACTAACAATATCCCAAAGAGAAGAAGAATCTGCACGTTAGTGAGTTTATCAACGCTGGACCGTTTCAGCGGTGCTTGGGTAGAGTTGTGCATGAGTTTTGTCTCATGGCCGGTGTAAATCACCACACCAAAGATCCAAGAGGTGTTTCGTAACATTGCACCGCGAAGCAGAATTTGATCGGGTCCAAGTGGCATTGGCCTGTAACAGTTCACCCTTCAGGTGTTGTTTTATATATAATATATAGACATAAACTTACACTTTGTCTGATTCTTTCAGAACACCATTAAATTCGTATAGATGTTTATTGGGAGGCTCACACATAATCACACCGGAAAACTGAGCCACATCCGATATGTTCGTATATTCAGCTGTGTTAGCGAGCGCTTGCCGTATCTTCAAATTGGTCTCCCCATCGAGATTCGCCGTTTCAATGAAACTCATTCCTTGTGGTTCGCTGAATAATAAATATACAACCGAATGAGTTATAGAAAGTTATACGTGGTGAAGTATTAAACTCTCATTACCTGCTGGAAATCAATACTAAATCCGCCGGGAAGAAATTATTGTTCCGTACTTTAACAATATCGCCCACAACCACGTGCATCCACTTGACCATGATCCATGCGTCACCCCGCAAGACCTCAACTTTCCTATGATTGGTCTCATCATCAGCACGGTGTCGTTTCTGCAGTACAATATTCGTTGATTATATTGTAAAAGTTTACTTTTTAAAAATACTTACAAAATCTTCAATTATTTCTTTGATAGCTGATACAGACAAGATAAATATTAGGGGGACGAGTGTAGTGTATCTTCCAGTGGGTGAAACGTCGGGAATCTGCTGTAGGAGCGCGATCATCAAGAAGAATATGTTGGCCCATCGTCGGAATTGTTCGAAGAGGAACAGCGGTATGAATCGTAAGACGCTGTACTTAGCGGTGGACACGCGATTACTCATATAAGTCACACCCGGTTGCACCTGGATCTTGTTGATGAAGACAATGCGGTTTTGGTTCGACAACGATGGTCCGATTCTCGTTGGCGAAGAGGTAGATGGTCCATCTTCCTCTACTATAAAAGAAGAACAAACACTTCCAATAACAAAAGTTTCAAAGCCAAGGGCATCCACATAAAACACAACTTACAGCCAGCGCCGGACAACCGTCCGCGCAACACTTGGTAGAAATTATTATAAAAATGCATTCCGGACAGTTACAAGTGTCCCATCAAACACACGTCATATTGCAATGAATTCAGTCACTTTATCGGCATACAGCCGCCGTAGTTTGCGATAATTTTCCCTAATCATTTAATTTGAAACAATTTGGGGATAAACCATTAAAATAATTGTGAAGCACTACGTTTGTAACTAACACGCCATATGGATAGCGAAAGACGCGCTTGCCGGGCGGCAGGAAAATCGATGCAGGGTGGAAAATCAACTCGTCAACTCCACTCCGAGCGCAACAGAATGGTTTTCCCCGCTTTCACAGCAAACGCACATGCGCGTAACAATCTTATATGCAGTTTCAAATCTTTAGAATACATGGAAATTTATTATTTATCACCACAAAGATGAACTCCAACAAAAGTAAAAAGACAAAGGAATATAAATCTGATTACGTGCATGCTTAGAATAATATCGCAAAATCCCCGTAATATTTAATAAAAGTAATAAAGATAACATTAAATACTCATTCTATTTCAGAGTACGCAATACTAAATCCACATACGCAAATCGATCGGTCACATGTATGTAAGCATGCCAACAATGTTATCAAATATTAAATATTTCTGAATTCCTGACTGTGACTGTGAATGGTAATCATGAACTTTACGTCAACTATATATACATACTAATAAGTCATTCAGCACGCTAGGCAGCATTCATGATCAATGTGTCGATAATTGACATTGAACTGGAGAAACGAATCCGCGAAATAATTCACAAGAGCCCGATAGATGCATTCACCAGCAGAAAGAGTTAGAGAGAATGAAAAAATGCTTTGTTGTGGTGTGTTTAGTTTTCCCAACGCAGTTTGTAGTGAGTCGCGGCAAAGCGAACTAAAGCAATCGAAACAAACAAACGCGGTTCCAATGCGATCGATGTCGCATCAATAAATTACCAACTGGAAAGCGACATGTTTACCATAGAGAAACTTGTTAAAATATTGGTCAAGACGCCCACCAAATGAATGACAAATTATTGTAGTAACAAAGTACCTATAGTTGTATTCTTCGTGAAATTCTCCTTAACACTTTTCCCTACTGTATTAGACCATTTGAGTTTAAAATAATTCATAATTGCTACTATTAATAGTAATAATTACAATCGATTTCCTGATTACGTGATTGAATGTGAAATGTGCAATAGTTTTAATTGAACAAACAGTTCAATTAAAGTGCAAAATGAATAAAAATAAGCATAACAAATATGATTTGCGTGAAATTATGCAACTTCAAACCACTTGCCCAATAATAACAGTGCATTTATTGCTAGTAAAAATGTTTCATCAACGCTGTGTCAAGTTTCAGTGTTTAGGCGAACTTTTCACTCAAACTATAAAAAAACTGTATATGCTGTGAACTTGTGAAAAGAAGAAAACAAGCAATAATACAGAGTATATAATACTAGGCGAGTTGAGTACCTGCAGCCGAAGGATTGAGTTCTGTCGTTGAGCTGTTGTACGGATCAGGAGTAGATACTGAGACCAACTCAATGACTTGGTGATGCATCCGGAACTACGCCAGCCCAATGTGACTACGTCGGAAGTGAGTAGTGTTTTTAATTATTTACGTTTGTTTTAAACGTTTTTTGTTTGGTTGTTTTATGTTTGGTTTTCAAATTTCAGTGGATGGACCAGAAGGGCAGCAAGAAAGAACACAAAAACTATCATTACTTTCATAAATTCCGAACGAGTACATCAAAATCCAAATTCTAGTATATTAGTGAATTAATTACGAATGAATAATAATTATTACTAAAGCAAAATGTATGAATGTTAATTGATACACAAAAAACAACAAGGTATGTCTTACTTACTTTTAATGAGTCAGTTATCGTTCGTTTGTTAATGAGGAAAACAGTTAATTTAATGTCAATTTTCGTTGAATCGTTGTTAGAAAAGTCATCTGAATTCAAGTACTTGTTTGTTTGTTGTTTTGCAACAAGCAATCGGGTAAAAAACTGAAGAAAACTCTGCGGGAAAACAAGAGGATCAGGTTCGTCCAGCGGCCGGCCGCCTACTGACACACCGGCAGCGATAATCGCGCAACTCGCGACGTTTATTATCAGTCCAAACTATAAACCAAGTGTTTAAATAATTATATTTCAACTTATCGCAAACTATCACGCGTGATCATTAGAGACATATATCCAGCGATAACAAGAAATTATAAAAAATACAGAAATGTTTAAAAATAAACTTTTTCAAACTTTTTGCGAAACACTCTTTCCAGACCAACCTTTACTTTACTCTAGGCTAGAAGTAGTGCTGGCTGCCACCTTTCATACACACGACAAACACAAATATGCTCAGGAAATGGGAAAACACACTCCGAGCGCATTTTCCAACGAACATCAACGCGCCGCCGCCGACTTCGCTGTCGATGCCACCACAGTATATGAGCATCATTGATAGACGCATTCGCTAAGCGTGATGACATTTAACAAATACGCAAACAGCACTAAAAGACGGGCTAAGGTCTTACACCTAACGACACGACCAACCGCCTTTTTGCCCTATTTTCATTCACTCGCGCAGCAGATGAGCAAACAAATATTATGCTAGCCTAAAAGTTTACTTCTGAGTAGTTTACACATTTGAATCAATTAGTTGCGCTCACATCCTGCTGTCATAAATTTAAAATGCTTGTATTGATCGATCCGCAAAACAATAATCATTTGTACTTTGATACTCGCTGGCTGAGTGTGACGTTAATTAACGCATTATACGCTATTTTGTATGCGCTTTATAGTTTTATAGTAATTATTTTTAATACTTTTTACCACCTACGTCTTCTCTTCCCTGCACTGATGCAATTAGTGTAATGATCCCTAGAAAGATAGATCGTAAAAAATAATGAAATCGTGATGCGCGTTTGATAGAAGCATAAAACGTGGCATGATTGCCAGTGGGTGACACTCCTATTACACTCATTCATATCCATTCCGCCTGTCCCAGCTGTCCTGCCGTGTCTCATCCTTTGCCTTGCCGTCAATATCTATTGTCTCCTGGACGAACCAACATAAGACACTCCTTTGCTCGACTTTCGCTCCACGACTCACAAACATTTCCTTAGGTCATTAATTTCTTTGGCCTTAATTCGCCTTCCATCTACACAATTCTACCTAAATCTTTCATTTAATTTCGTATTAAATCGAACATTCTGTCTCGAAATACTTATTTCCTGTTTGATTTTCCTCACTTTCAGAGTGTTCTAGAGAAAAGGGAAATGAACGCGATGACATTTTGGGTGTGCTGCCTGACCTATATAGATGAACGTTCATTTGAGTTTAGTTTCCAGCAGGAAAATGAGGCAATGAGTAAATGCCGGTCAGCGAAAATCACGCGCTACGTGGAATGAGCAGCTGTCATACTGCTTCGGCGTGGTATTTTCATTATTCTCCTCGCTGAAATCAGCCCGAGGGGGTGGCTGTTATCAGACGCATCGAAGGCGATAGCGTGAAAGACATTTCGCCGGGTGGCCAGGCGCACCTTTCTGTGCCTGATTTAGTTCCAACTAAACAACGCCTTTATTCTCGAAAAGTGGGCAAATTATTCATGCATTCGTGTCGTCTTTCAAGCACTTAATTAATTAGAAAATAAGCGTACAAAAAGTAGGTCGACTATAAAATGACACTGATTATAAAACTAAATAGCGAATAGTGTTCCTGGTCCGTCCTAAGGTTAAAAAACAAACGCGTGGCGCATTTTAATCTAACGCAATTTAACGTTCAGCTTGTAAAGCACTCCGATGAGTAATAACGTACAGTCAGTTTGCCAAAACGTAAATTATTTATAACAATGCAACATCGTAAGTGACCTCACTACATAATTTTGTTGTCACAACAAGTATGCGTAATACTTTAAATACTAATTTAAACAATTTCCTGGCTTCTTAAAATATCATCTGGTTAGAGCTGTACTAGTGTGTCAGTGTGCACTGCATCCTTCCCATAAGTGGATAGCCTTTTTGAATTATTCATTCTCAGGTTTCACATAAATGTGGAACTAAATACCGTCACCTCTTATCAACAAGTCAATTCGTATGCCTGTAACACCCAACATGCAAACGGAAATTGATGAGTCAATGATGAGCAAATAAATATTGAACCCAACATGAGAGTAGCAAAGGTGAATTATTGCATAATTAAAGACTGAAAACTCACCAAAGGCATATCTTACGTCTTCATACTCTTGCCGGTAATTGAGCTTGATTCTGGACATGGGAATCATGCAGTTTGTATAACTTCAAAAGGCTTCAAAAACGATGTAAAAATCTTGAGCCAAACAGATTACGTTGACTCCGCCGCTGGCTTGCTCTTATCAAATATCACACTAGATCATAAGTATTCAACATTTGTTATTGCTCATTGATTACGGAAATGTCACAATGATTGCATGGCTGTATGACACTGCCACTTCGACGACGTGAATAGTAACAACCGACTGTTGCTTCCGTAAGTATCTAACCTAAAAGGTTCACTTTCACTTAGAACTTGCCATTACTAATAGCATATAACACTCAAAAGGTGACTCAACTTACCTATCGCAGAAATCGGCGTATTGTTAAGTTGAAACAATACGAAATGTGATAATGTTTACAATTGTTTGTTTATTATGACATCATTTACTGTGGCCAGGTGAATCATATGACAATAAATGATCAACACTGAGTGAATGTGGCGCCGACTGGTGCAGTACTTACAAACCTTGGAAATCAAATTCGGTTGCCTATAGTAAAGTTTTAAAAGTTTATTAAAAGCGTTTTTAATTGTTTATAAGCAGGTTGATTTAAAAGCAGTTATGCAATGATAAAAATAATGGTATATGTTATTTCTCTTTTGAAATAGTGGGTACATGCAAACCCAGGCAATTAAATTAATTCTTCTCTCGGGATTTATTCTCCTTGTTGCGTCACTTGTGATTAGTTGTGCAATTGCATTGGGGTTTGACGCATATCAAGATATCGCGCCCCCAACTTTTCGTTACATACATATTATCAATGTTTGCACTGCGGTGGGCACATTTGCTTTTCACATTAAACGCTGGAACATGTGTAACATGCTTGCTTGCTGGCTAGAAGAGCGTACAATCGCCTTGCTTAATTTGATAACAATCACAAAGAAAACAAAGATTTCCGTTTATTGAATAAGACAAAGTCTGCTAGCTACAGGTACTAATATATTCTCATCATGGTTTATTTTTTCAGTCGTTAATTATTTGAAATTAAAATTTTATTAGTTTGCTTACATGCCAGTTACCTTGAATTGAAAAGATGCCAAAATCGTTTCTTATTATTTCGTAGGGGTTTTTTGGAGATTTATAAAATTGATTGATGTTGTCGTTACACTTCTGATTTATTTACGGCGTTGGAAGGACAATCATCACAGTGGGACGCGATGAAAAAGTTTAGTAAACTTTAATGAGTAATCATTTCAAAGCATAAAATGGTCTGGTCTTGGGTCTGACATTAAAACATCGCTTTTTTATGTGACAAAATAAGTATGCAAAAATCACCTCAAACTCGAAGTAAATTCAACTTAAATTTAAGTTGAATCTCCATCTCAAAGTCCCAACAATCAGGTAGAAAAAACACGTACGCGGTTCTTTTTTTCGGCGCTTTTACATCCATGTAACGTAAAGTATTCAAGTAAGTATTCAATTTGATGACTACGACTGACCATTCTCCGACATGGCATGTCTTTATCTTCATCGCCAACCTCAGCAGCGAAGGAGCGATTGGAACGACCTGAAAGTATGCGTTTTATTGCACGCCTAATAAAAACGGACAAGATTCTTTGATGCTCAAGAAATCCGGTGCGTCTTCATTTGCTCGCATCTCTTCTTCTCAAGTCCTGTCGGCACCGAGATGGATATTAAAATACCAACAACTTTTTTACACTCTAAAACTTTTTAAAGAGTTAAAAGTTAAATTTAATAGTTATTCATTGTCTGATTGTGAGAGTGAGTAAAATATGTAGGCATAAGTAAAGTTGACCGACGTGAAATCATAAAAAAACGTACCTACGTAAACGTTTTAATCTGGGTATTTGGCTGGCCAATCTGTGTTTGCGCATTCATCAATTAATTGCGATGCAATAAAACAATAGAACGAAAGGCTTACTTCTCCGCAGACGTGGATTAACCACTCACTGATGAAGTAAAGTAAGTCAAATAAATCTCCGCACGTCAATTATGTCGTTAATTATTGCGACACGCAGCGATTAATTTTTACGACTGCTTACTATGTTATACCGTATAACGAAATGTTCTTGTTGATGAGCCAGAAAAGTTCCTGAAAAACGTCAAACAAGAGAGAAATGCCTTACCAGCCAGGAGAGGAGAGGAGACTGGGAAACAAGTGTTATACATACTACATGTTGGTCGTCGCATTTGAATATGAGAAACTTCATCTCGACTTTTCATTGTATGATTGCGCTAACATTTGGCGCGCCAATGAATCATTCCATTTCGCGTTTTGCAGTCAGCGACGGCGACGGCAACGATCTCGGCGAGGGTGGTTGGCTGCTGCGCGGAATAAATGTGCGCCGGATGAAATGCGTCCCCGAGGTTCGCTTAGCGTCGCGACGCCGCTTGATTTATATTCGCATGTCGCAGCAATGCGTATAAAAAAGCCTAGACAGCACCAAGCCTTAAACTAAATCCAGACTAAAAAGCAAATGTTGGAATGTATTCTATGTTTAATTACTGTGTATTTTCCGTGAATTTCCAACTGACTCTGGTTGAACGCATCGCATTTCATTTCAATGTAACCCAGATAATCTCTCGCCGACTGCGAGCTAGCTTTGATTGTTTGCTCCATGATGTGAGCATAATTTACGATATGAGCGTATTTTCTAAGCAAACACCCACACACTTAAATCTAAGCGCAAGCGCAAGCTCGTTGTTGGTCCTTTTTATACCTATGTTATACTTTGTATAATGATATCATAGATAAGTCTTTTTTCTTATTTTAAATTCAATGTTACCTGTACTTTTTTACACAGTTCTTAACAAACGTTAATCTTTTTATAAATAAAGAGGTGATTTATTCACTAATATAATAAATAAGTAGAGTAGTTTATAAATGCATACTAATTGTCATAATTAGTTGACAATTATATGGCTCGTTAAATTTATTAGTTTATGAACTAGAGCAGATTCAAATAAATTATTAATAAGTAAGGTGTCTTCCTAACTGTTAACTCAAACTTTCACTGGTGATAATATATTTATAGACAAGATTAAGTGTAAATATTAAATACATACTTACTTATAATATTAACGATTTGCTTTACATTTGTTGAGCTACTTACTTACTCTTGACGTAACATAAATCATTTTTATTATCTTTTTAAGGTTTCCCCTTTGCGCTTGTGCGTTCATAAATTATTTATTGCTTGCAAATATTAAAAATACCAGTAAAACTATAGATTTTTGATAAGTTTGCCATTTTTAGAAGAAATCAGTGAAAAACTTGTGAAATATTTGGAATCGTTACCAGCTGAGATGCGTATAACCGGCTGCAATAACAATTTATTGCATTGCAAGTCGCACGCAGGCATGATTTCAACCCCGAACGCATACTTAATGAAGACGTAGCTGAAGCCAAAGAAGAAGCGGACACTTTATGAGCGTACCTACAACTGCATATTGATCAATTCCATGAAACGTTTTGTGCACTGCCTGAAGATGCGGTTGGCAAAGAAGACGCCGCTGCTGACGAAAAGAAGAGGTGAAGAAGATGTCGTGGAACGACGTGCAATAAAGCGTTGCCGCTGCCCGCTGTTGCTGCTCTGTCGTTACCTCTGCCTCTGCTTCTGCCTCAAGCAAGTAATAGATTTATCCTACATTAGCATTGCAAGCATTACTCGCTTCGACGACACAAAGATGTTGCGTTTTCTAATTGAGCAACAAAAGCTACACGCACAAGAAAGAGCGGACGGTCGAAAGGCGGAAGCTTTGATATCCATACCAGAATATTATCGTTTTGTCATTCTCCGGAATATTTGACTTCCTGAAATTTAAATTTTCGTGGGAAAATAATTGTTTAAATAACCTATTTATTCAGTAAAATATTAAATCTGCAATTTGTTCATTAAATAATTAATAAATTACAATATGACCATGTATAAGTTAAGAATTTAAGGTAGACAACTTTTGATACTCTATTTTTTTTTTGTAACAAGTTAATTAAAACAATAAATGACAATGTGGTACTTGACGAGAAATTGCAGTAGTTACGTGTTAATTGTCATTATTACCGCGTTTGATTGCTTAATTGCTGACAGCTACCCGTCGGCATTGTAAAATGATAAATTTCAAAGCAATTCATGTCAGATTACCGCATGCAGTTTCAGATTTCATGTTTGCAGTCATAAGTTTTGTTCCGAGTGACTGTTGGGAGGCAAAAACACGAAAAACTGTCGTATTGTCAAACGGCAAGCATTGATCTTTCTTTCATCCCTTCTTTAGTCTGACTTGTATTGACTTGTAAGTGAATCCCTTGGAGATTTATCTCTTGACGAAGGCAGTCGATTCGTCTCACTTTTAGAAATGCTGGTAGACTTTGTCTAAATATTTTCATACACTCTACATACTAATCTTGGAATTTCTTAACTTTTTGACAAATTGACTACTTACGTACACTAAAAAGTGCTTTAAAAATGGTTTGCCTTTGGGGTTGTAATATAAGCACAACTAATGCAAAGTTTACGCTTGTTATGAATATATTACCTTAATCTTATTACCACCTATTGCGAATTATACAATACCTTGATGCGACTACATGTCTAAGCACCTATGTATATACATTTTGGATTAGCATTAAGTACCGCAAAGAGCGTTTTAAGTGATTTTTTAGCCTGCACTTTTTTGATTTCTTGGTTGCCTGCAGTTTTAAAGCCGAGCCTAATAGCTACTGTTCTTTGATACCCCTTTTTAAGTCTAACCCAAAAATATTTAAAAACTGCTTCAATTTCTCAGCATTACTTCCCCCGCAGAGTCGTAATGAGATTACAAACTATTGGGTTTGGATTTCCATGGAAAGTTCCCGAAGTTTACTAGAGAAATTTGTATATTTATACTGCACTTTGTGTCGCATTGTACACCAAATAACATGCAAATATGCGTCGCGTCGAGGTGCCAGCACTAGCAGGCAGAAGGCGGGGTAGTAAATACGTTTACACATCGGTCGGCATTCAGCGTTATAGATTTTATAGTGACGATAATAAGATTTGCAGTCGAGCCTGAAACTAATGCATATTACAACCATGCTTACTAATACCTCTAGCGCAGTTGTAAATTTGTAAATTTCTTCTTAGCGGGGTTTAAACACCAGCTAAGACCATCTCACTTGAGCTTGTTTGGAAACAAGCGAGCGTAGATGTAGATATGGCATTTGGGTAGCATATATTCCAGGGGTTTTTATTCAAAATCTGCCCGATATTTTCGCGTTTTGTGATGTGCGGTGACTGTCTGCTTATCAGTGAAGGTCTATGGGAAAAAAGCAGCCATTCGCGTGGGCGGCAAGAGTTAAAACGCTGCCATAATCTTACAGTCTGAGTTTGCCATTGGCTGAACTCCCTCCAGAACGCAGCAGGCCTGTGCGCGAGTGGCAGGCAGCCCAAACCCAACCGAAACTCACTCAACCAAGTCTGGAGTCGCAGACTTGAACTAAACGTGCGAACTTGGAGCAAGTTGATACCGAGTGACGATAGACTATTAAACTCGATCCGTCAGCGAGCTGTCAACACTCGGCAAGTGGTGATCGTCACGTGCGCGTCGAAGAGCAACCCTCGCTGGACTATCCTGTGATGATCTTACGCGACATCTCGCGGGAGAAAAACTTTGATTGTTTATCCTAATTGTTGCGTTCAGTGTTTGTGCAAAGACAAAGCATGGTGTCCTATTATACGCCGGCAGCCATGTATCGACATCAGCAAGCGATGAACGCGCAGGGTGGCGGTGCATTACCGCACCACCACTCGTGGTACCACCCGCCAGGATATCAGCACCAAGGGATGCAAGCGGCAGGTGCCGCCGCCCAAGGTTCGTACTGCATGCAGGATGAGCAGCAGATGTGGCATCAGCATGCCGCCGTCGCCTTCCACTCGGACTACGCACACGACTACTCGGCGGCGGCAGCCATGGCCCACCATCAGCCCCAGTCCTATGACCATCTTCAAAGCCAGCTGCCTTCACCCCCTATCACCGTCTCCGGCTCGGAGCTCTCCAGCCCTGGTGGTAACGTCACGCCCCCCAATCCGACGGCAGCACATGTTCGACCGCCACCGGTTCGCAGCCCTTACGAATGGATTAAAAAACCTTCCTATCAAAGTCAACCAAATCCTGGTAAGTTATCATTTTTAAGAAAAAAATTAAAAACTAACAGAAAAGTTGCAACAGTTTCCTATAATCAGTACCTACTAAGATTTAATTAACAATTCATTAAAGCATATTCAAGAAAACAAGTTACCTAACAAAAGAGTAAAAAAGCAACTTGCAGTAAAAATTGCATATTCAACGGATTATTTGCGCTTTAATATCAGTGATAAGCGTAGTTATTCATGTTTTAACCTAAAATTCAATGTAGATAATAATTTCCAGCATGATAACGCGCATTTATGACGCATGTTTTGCTTCCACTGTAGAAGCCGCCATTCTCGTGCATCTTGGTCTTAAATTCTTGATTTTCTTATTGTATTTCTGGTTTCACGTGCGTGCTTCTTGCGTTGCGTGACGATGATGGCTGCGCTGTTATAAATCTCTGCGCCATCTTTGACGCTTTTACAATTTCTTGAAGAAACGAACGTAAAACAAGAATAAGAACGCGCCAATCAAATGTCGGCGAAACGCTGGCAGTCGCAAGCCTCAAAGAGTTTTACGAGCGCCGCCGATGGCTTTTTAATGCCGTAAAAGCGCACTAATTAATTCCGTATCATACACGAATCAACTACAGCGCTCTACAAAAGAACAAAAGCAGAAAACTGTAAGAGAGAAGGCTGGCAGGCAGGTTTATAGCTTTATCTTCATACATTTTACCGTCGGACGAGTAATATTCGTGCTTTTTTGTTCGTTTGGTTGTAAAATACTCGGGCAGGAGCAGAGGTGGAAGGCGATGTCTATCGTCATCGTCTTCTTGGCGTGTTGTTTTTCGGGGCGAAGAATAAAAAGTAGAAAAAGCGTGCGCATTAGAGGCATTAAAAGCATTAGCATTAACGCGACCGCCTCTCGCGGTTGATTTACGACTTTTGCCACATTTTTTATTACTGGCTGACTGGCATCTGATAGCCGAAGGCATGCATTAATTCAATGTACATTACATGAACATTGTAAGTACTACGCAAGAAGCACACGAAGAATAATTTCGGCGGCGAAGTCATAAACAACGTTCGCCCAAAACGCAAACTCAATGTGCTTTGAATGTGAATGTGTGGTTTATTGCACGGCTGTTAATTAATTAATCAATCCGTAATTAATTCAGGATTCTTAACGCGCAAGAAGAAACAGAACTGACGCAGGCGTACATCAGAAATATTGGCGATTTGCATTGCAAATTAACTTTTATTGCTCCGATGTTTTGTTCTTCGAATCACTTTGTTGCTTTGTGTTTACGGCGGCGGTTTTAACATCAAACGGTTTACACCGGGAGAAATTTCTAACGAATTGTAAACATTTCCAGCAATTTTGGAAAAAGTTTGGGTTTATGACATTTTATGTACTTTCACGTGCATATCGAGTTTTGGCTTCGATCATATCCGAATGCAATAAAATGGTCGGTCCTCTGCCGGAAAAACGCGGCTCGGGGCTGATATTAGAGGCTAGCGCCTGATGGTGAAGCTGTAAACCGAGAGGCACAGGGTTGTTGCGCTACCATTGATGGAACGTGGGCAATAAAAGCAAATAAACTGTTTGCCAAAACGTCGTCGGTTGTCTGGCTGCCGCCAATGTCGCCGTCATCCTGCAAGTCATAAACTTTATTGAGGTATTTTGCAGCAACTTTGCAACTTATGACTGAACGTCAAGTGATTGCAACATTGCAATAACAAAAAATCACGTTTTATTTGCGATTTTTATTTTGTTTCTTTTATTTTTTTCCACATTCAATGTTGTTGAGTTGATTGTGAGTGCAAGGCTATTGGGAATCGGAATCACGACAACAACAAAACACCGCAGTCGTTGGTGGTGGCGTTGGCGGCGCACAAAACGAGCGACAAAACGTTGCCCGCAATGGATCCCTGGGGGGACGTTAGCTTAAACATTCGGGGAGTTCTCGAACGACCCACGGGCAATTATCACGCGCGTTCTCGCCACTGCTGCCAACATCAACATCACCATCACACAATGCCATTTAAAATTTGCCTTCATCAACGTATTGGCAGCAGTGCTAGCGGAAAATCAAAACGATTATTGTACCTACAGCGCATTCATTCGGTGTTCATCAGCATTTTAGCGGATTTGGAGTGTTTATTCAAATGTTTATTTGTTGTTCGTTGCGCTCAGCGGTGGCATCGTAAAGTGTCCAATGTTAGGTCTCTTTACGACTGCCACATCACCACCTACGACGCCATGTCGGGCGTAAATTTGGCCAAATTGTGTGCGCGTGTTGTCCTGCCTGCAATGTTTTTCTTCTTTCGAGCATTGTCACTTCGGTCTTCACTTTTGTCCATTACCAATCGATTTACTTACTCTGCTTCTGAAATTGACTTATCATGCTTTTATAAGCGTGAACATCTTAAGTATTGTGTTTCGTTCAATGAATGAATTGAGGGCACAAACAGGTGACAGTGTTTGCGACTCAAGCATAAATCATTCATCACTGAATGAGCAACATTATGTCACCGGAATATTGGATCTGGGAATGGCAGAAGAAAAAAGAATGCGCGTCGGGACGCGTCGGTTGCGCATCAAATGCGCCGCGCACTTCACATCTTCGCCGCCTCCTAATCCCGCCGATAGCGCATGCACGCGCATCACCGCTTATCACGCCTGATCAAACATGCTGCAAGCAAGGCGTTTGCTGTTTGCTTTCCGCGAGTGAGATATCCCTGAATCGCGTCTGAATTTTTCTCACTCTAAGTATCGAATCCCGTAGAGACTAACAACCACCCTGAGACCGTAGTAGGCTAGTAAATCTCGTGGCAAGTGAGTGCAAAGACCAGTCTTGATCTTGTTGTAGGCCACACGCGAACGAAGGATAAATACCGCGTCGTCTACACTGAACATCAGCGATTCGAGCTCGAGAAGGAGTTTTCCATCCGCAACAAGTACATCTCCATCCAGCGGAAGGTCGAGCTCGCGGGCGCCTTAGGTCTCTCTGAGCGGCAAGTCAAGATCTGGTTCCAGAACCGAAGGGCCAAGGAGCGCAAATACATGAAGAAGCAGTTCGCCGACTGCAAGGATCCGCTGACCGATATCGACGGCAAGCCGTTGAATGCCGAGCTGAGCATGAAAACCCTCTACGAACAGTCGATGATGAATCTGCAGCAGATGCAGACGAGACAGAATCGGGCGGATTTGAATCAAATGGACAATGATCCATTGAGCCATCATCATCAACAACATCCGCAGATAAGTAATGACTGCCACGCGCGTCTGCAGCCGCATGAAGTGCCCATGATTGGTAATGAATTCACTGACTTGAAGTACGAAAAGCCAGAGAATGATATACAGCCTCTCCAAGTTCTCAACTAAGTGATCCAGTGAAGTGATGTGATGTAAAATCATGACATGTACCTATCTTGAATGCCTACAAACGTGCAATTTGTAATTTATGACGACCGGAAAATAGTATTACTAATGATATTTAAGTGCAATTTAGTTTAGGTATTTTGTATGTATTGTTAGATCAAGCCGCGTGTGCCGTGCATATATTTAATTATTTAATTAATTAGATATTAATTAACTAATTACTCTGTAATATGCACATGTGTATTTGTTTTAATTTACATTATTTTAATATTGTAATCTACTTAATGTTTACAAAATTGATTAAATACTTACAATTTATTAATAAAGTTAAAAACATATTTGGCACTGAATCGCAGTAATTTACCTACTGTAAATATTATAACATCTCTACTCTAATATAAGATACATTATCAGCATGTGGAAGTTAATTTAATTGTTTGTGTTTTTTCAGGTAAAACCCGAACAAAAGATAAATATCGAGTGGTGTACTCGGATCATCAACGTGTGGAACTGGAAAAAGAGTTCTATTACAGTCGATACATCACCATCCGGCGGAAAGCAGAGCTGGCTTCAACCCTTGGCCTCTCCGAACGTCAGGTTAAGATCTGGTTCCAGAACCGAAGAGCCAAGGAACGCAAACAAGTGAAGAAACGAGATGAATGCCCAGCGAATGCGCATCAGTCGACGAGCGTCATCAACATTAACAAACCGCATATGCTGCAATTGACCGCCCACCACGAGCATTTCCCCTTCGGCGAAGTCTCCGCCAATGGACTAATGATCGAGGATCAATTCATCCCTTCGCATTCGCATTCCCACTCTGCAGGCTCGGATATGCACTTCAATCACAACATGCACAATATTTTCGTTGATCCCGTACAAACTCAAGTGCAATCGCAAGCGCAACCGCACCCAGCGCTTGAATCACAGCAAGACTGCAACAATGCTAACGAGAGTTCTGTGGCATGTAAGAACACTGCTGAAGATGACGTTTGATGAACGAAAAACAAAAAGAAACAAGAAACAATGAGGGATCTGTGAAAAAGTATTATTTTTGTTTGTTGGCCGGGCTTCACTTGTTATGTATATTGATTTAGTGGGATGAACGTAATTAAGTATTTAAATTAAATCTATATATTTTATTTTTAAGTTTGTGCACATTTTCGTGTGTTTGCAATGAAATTCTAAGCGAAATTAAATGAAGAATAAAACTTTTGAAACTATTGGCGTCGTTCTGTTTTTAGCGCCATCTACTTTTGTTAAACGAAGTTAAACACGTTGTTCTGTGAGGTTAGGTGCATAAACAAAAACTAGTAGCGAACAAATTTTAAGATACTATTAAAGAGACTAATAAAATGTGTGGAAGACTTGCTTGGTATGCTAGACATAACACCATTATTTATATTTACTTTTTTTTGTCTTTTAGTACCTTATGTCCTCATGACATTGTTTCTTCTGTTCATAAAGATATAACACAGAATGCAGCAAGTGAAACAGACGAAACTGAAGAACCTTTATGGCTGGAAAGGCAGTATGAATATACTCCTGTATATAATGGTGCTCCAACTACAATTTTACCTGTAATGGTACATAAAGATTTGATTAATTTTAAGCCTGAAGAAAATGATGGAATGTTCAAGGGTAACTATTGCATTGTACCAATGAAATGGGGAATGATACTTCCTAACGTAATAAGCAATTTTACGTGTAAAAATCATAAAACAACGTTTTATTAACTTTTAGCAACCTGAATCAATGAGTTCTCAGTTCCATACGCATAATTCCAGGTTGGAAAATGTGCAAAATTCGAATTTATATAAGCCGTGTTTAAATAATGGACAACGATGTGTAATTCTGGCGGATGGGTATTATGAATGGCAAACTAAAGGTGGTGAAAATCATAAACAACCTTATTATATGTACCAGCAGCCATATGGAGAAGAAACAAACGGCGAAATAAAGTATTTAATCAAATTTGCTGGGTTGTTCAACACTCTGAAAGACAAAGAAGTAGGTGAAACAGTAAAACATCACATTGATATTATCCTGAAAATTATTATGAAATTGTTTAGGAAGTTAGGCATTCTTGTACGATGTTAACAACTAATGCTCATGATTCTCTTACGTGGATGCATCACAGAATGCCAGTTTTATTGAACACTCTGGAAGACATTTCTAACTGGTTGAATTCTAAAGAAATCAAGGTAAAAGAAGCTTTGGAATTGTTACCAAAATATGACAATATTCCAGATGAATATAAACTAAAATATTATCCAGTAAATAAAACTTACGTAAACAATTCGTCTTGTAACATAGAAAAATGTTTGGAAAGGTTAAACTTAAAGTAAGTTTTTTGATACTATTTGATTATAATGCATTCATATTTTTGTATTTTTAGGCGTAAAAGTACAACGTTGGATAACTGGCTTGTGAAAAAGAGTAAATAGAACTAAGGTAAGAGTAAATATATTTTTATACGTTGTTAAACTGAGTTGAAAGTATAATAGTAAATACGACAAGTTTTAATCTAAATATTTATTAACACATGAAATAATACATTGATTTCTGTGTCAGTTTACGGCGACACAAGTACAATTTTTCGATAATCTATTGCATTTTTATCGTTTTACACATCTGGTTAGCTCTGTTCTTTGAAAGTGTGTCATTGATGAGATATATCAACTTTGAAATCGCAATGTGTATAACAACAACTGTTATAATATATTTATATACTCTGCATTTATACGCCATTGCGTCGTATAAATGTTAATGCATCGCAAATGAAAGCACATCGATTCTTTGATAACAAACCTACAAACGTAACGAAACATAATGAAACGCACATAACAACAATCATCTCCAACGTTTTGATTTGATTCGCACCCCAATCGCGTTCATACAAAATCTTCACTTTACTTTCTTGACTTTCATGTCTAATTGTAAGTTTTGATGGGTTTATGTATTTAGTTCTAATACTGATATCGATTTGACTTTAATTCGACGTACAGAGTATGCTACTTATATGTATACGCAATTATCTAGTGGCGAACTTGTAAGTGAAGTTGAACATACAATACATAACGTGGGTGAAAGGATATCAGTTAGTGTTTTGATGTTTATGAACAATTATCAACATTAAAGTGAAAAGTTTAAGATGGAAATGAAGACTTATAAACAAACACTGTAATAAGTTAATACTGGATTAGTTAAGTACACAGTTAAGTTAGTAAGTTCGTACATAAATACGAAATATTGCTCACAAAAATAGATTTTCTCACCCTTACCTCTAAGGCTCTTTATATCTAAATATAAATAATTTGCTTGTCTGTAATACTTTATGCTTGTTTGTTATGTTGTCTACTTGAAACATCATTTGATTCACACGTACATACACCGAAGTAGGTAGTGAGTAACAATTGAGACACTTTTACTTATGCCTAGTTATTTGATAAGACCTAGAAAATTCCTTTGCTGTTTTGACTTTTTTCCACCTTCGTTTTCTATTCTTCAACTTTAACGAATAACCCTGATAGAGATTTGTTGTTAGCCTATGTGTATGTGATAGCTTATTTCAATTATTATTTAGCACGCGTTATTTCTTAACATTAACATTAAATTCTAATAGATTCTTATATTTCGTACAGTTAGTTGTCGTATCATTAGTCAACTATAATATAGTAGCACAATTTCAATCAATTTGTTGTTGAAAAACAATTAATTGAGTAACAAATAATATATAATTTTTAATTATTTATATTTTTAGAGTTTGATTTTAAATTTTTGTTTTGGCACGATATTTTCTGAAATTAACTTGTTTACAGTTTCTCTTTCTTTTTGGTGAAAATTCACTTACAGATTTCGAGAAAAACGTTTCAAAAGATTTCTTTGTTGGTCATTCTTTAAGGCGCTAGAAGTTTTATCAACATTGATTTGTGAATTTATAAAAATTCGTAGAAATTATTGTTAAGTTATGAGCTATAAGGTAGTTACGCATAGTATTTAAACTTTAACATTTTCGCATTTACATTTGTTGCAAAATTTACGTAACGGAAGTTTTATAATAATTTATTTGTTAGATGAATGTATCAAATGCTGAAGTGATTGGACTATATAAATATCTCAGTCTGTGATTTCGCGCATTGCTCTGCTTATTCTTTGTCGACGATTGGCGAGTTCAAAGATGTATTACGTGTTTTGAGGCAATCCAAGTCAAGTGTTGATTTTATGAGTTGAAGTGAGTTTGTTTCAGTTAGATATGTTTGTTTATGTCAATTCTGTGAGTTTCTAACTTAGAAAAACTTTGAGAAAAAACTCTTACAGAACTAACTAAACCATTTTTACTAAATTATTAATACTTTTTAGTTTGTGCCGTTTATTAGTTAGTACCTATTTACTCGTTACGCTTTTACATTAAGAAGATTTCTATGTATTAAGAATATCCATCATTATGCTTCGCGAAAATTCAATTCCATGACTTGATCTCTTTCTTTGATTTCCTTCACAGAAAAGCTACTCACTTTGTTCCTTTGCTATTTTTTTTCTAAATTATAACAAACATCAATATTATGTGATAACAGTAAGTTTAGGATAAGAAAATAATTCTCTAACATTGTTATAGGTAGTGTTTGGAGATTGTTACTTAGTATGTGTCTCTGTTATTGCTGATTGTTATTGTAGAGTTTAAGTTTGTGTTGCATTTTTGGCATTTTAAGTATTTTCAAGTATTTGGCTTTGCTTGTTCGTAGTTTTTGTAATCGTGTTAGTAGATTGTTATCTAGTAACATTGTTGCGTGTGAGTGTAGCGCCGGGTCGCTCAATATGCTAGAAAAGCGTCTCCTTGGACCACACATTTTGCTCGCCCATCTCTACCTCAATACTTTTCTCACTATTACTTTGTGTGCTTGCGCCCTCACCTATTTCAGAAATGGCGATGCTTGTTGAAACATTGCAGCCGATCGTTGGCGATGTGCTGCCTTCCATGCTACAGCAACTTTGCCGCCGCTCAAGAGTTTCCAAAGTTGCCCCAAGTGTTCCAAGTATGGACATATCACTTTTATCGCATTCACGTTTCTTAACTTGTTCTTTTTCTTTATTTTCTTCCAGATTTTCTTCTAGTTCTTCTTCTTCTTCCTCTTCATCGATTCGCCCACTACCACCAATCAAAGTGCTTGTGCTTCCATCTGAAATCGTGGATAACGTCAAGGAAGGTTTTGCGAGGCCGATGCGAAGATGGCATTCTTGACTGCAGCACGGCTGTACATCAATGACGTCGACCTCTTCATCGCTGTCGGTGGAGAAAGGGTCTACTTCGTCGTCGGTGTCCTCGTAGCACTCGAGGTCGTGGAACACGCTGTCCGACATGTACGATACTCTTGAATGCATATCCAAGTCGGGATAGTCATTCGCCAAGGAGCTATTGCAGCTGCTGATGGACGCCAAAGGAGCTAGTCGTTGAGTCAGTTGCTGCTTTATCGGAGGAATCGAATCGTAAAGTGCTCGGTCGCTTCCACATGGTGATCCACCAGGTGTCGGCTGGATTACTCGGATGTCGATCGGGTAGTAAAAGTCATACTGTTCAGGCAGGGGCGACGATTGCCGCCGTCGCATTTGATGCTGATGCTGGTGCTGATGTGAATGCTTATGAGGTGGTACCGTTGGAAGTGCGCACATTACGGAAGACCCGCGGCGCTCTAGGTAGGAAGATGCTGAGGAGGAGCATGTAATATTGCTTGCTCGGCGATTTGGCACAACCAGATGACTAGAAAATAGAATAAATTCACTAATTATAAGTTTCTATATGGCATTTTAAAACTTGGTAAGTACTTCTCATAGCAAGCGTAAATATCATCATAAAGCACAGGGCCTTCGTCCGTAGGTGAGTCCTCATCAATAGAGCAAGGAATCTTGGAGGAGAGCCGAATAGGAGGCTCCATCAGCGTAGAATATCCCGCAATCGACGAAAAGCGCTTTGTATTTCGGATCCAGCGAGGGCTTACACTTGAGGTGTCTAAGCTCCGGCGCATTCGTTTTGACGGGTTCAACTGCTCGTAAGCAGTCGCTTCAAGAGCGGCGGCGATCTGTCGCTCTTCTTCCTCCGCCTCGGCCACGGCCGCTGCGGCTAGATGAGGGTCTTCGAGAGCGCGCTCGGTTTTTGACTTTGACTTATATAAGACGAGTAATACCATGAGGGCGAAAAAGCCTCCGAGGGTGGCGGCAATACGTACTCCTGTCATCACATCGTAGGTACTGTAGAACTCGATACGCTCGAGTTCTTTCTTGCTCAACTTTGTGCTGTTCGTTGCGTAAGTTTCATTTCTATCTTGGTGATCCATTTCGCCACTGAAAAGTTCAATTTAAATTTTTGGAGTAAGAAATTCTATAACAAAACACCAGAGCGCACTAGGAGCTTATATGCAAGGACCTTGACACAATTTTCAACTTGCTTCACATTGATGCTGACAGGATAATTGTGATCGTTAATTGAACTGAATACACATAGAATGGAGTGGAAGGCAATAGTATACAATGTTGAAATTGAATTACCTTTCATAATTAATGCAGCACTCGAATTGGCGTCTGATCATCCAAGCGCGTTTAAGTATTTATTTCTTAATTAGGACATTGCAGCGCTGCTCTGGGCTGGATAGATAATAACGAATTTGTGAACGTAGAGTTTTGTAGATCATCGTAGCGATAAATTATTTCGCGGGCGCTGGAGAAGCAACTATTTAGCGAATGCACGGTCGTAAAAATCTATTTATATTGGCCTTCTGTTCTGTCTGCGGGACGTACGTACACAGGCCAATAAATCATCGTCTGGATATGAGCAGATAATTTCCAATTTGTCTGTCGATTTGTGTGCGCTTCAACACGAAAATGGAACACCTCATCACGCCCGCGCGTATTTTGTATGGAAATATTTACATCTTTTGGCTACAGCATAACATACATGACTTGTTTATGATTTGTTTTGGCTTTTCGGGGGAGCCGCATTGGTTGTAACAAAATACATAACAATTTTCAGTGAGCAGACATTCGAAGACTGATTTTGAGCGGCGGAGAACACAACTAACTGGAGGAAATAGTCATGTTTTGTGCGTTCGTACGGGATTTATCATTGTTACATGGTTTACACTAGTTTCCAGCACCACACTACACTACGGTTTGCACTGAAACTATGGTATTAACTTTTCTCTCCGTTGGTGTTTCTTTTGTTATTATTTAATGGTTATTTTGATAGAAGATGGTCTGGTTTGTTGGTTGGAAGCACACAACGAGGAGGCTCGCGCCAAGATGACGGGCGGTTTCAGTGTGTGTGCCGTGCATGTGCGGAGAAAATTGTGGAAAGTCAGGAACGTCGGGAAAACGCGGTTGCTTGCGACGCATGCGTTCCGATTGGAAAATCGACGTTTGCGACGAGAGGCATTCGAGAGTGATCGGTTTGGTATTATTTATACAATTCAAATCTCGATGAATGGTTTCACATTTTTATTTAACATTTTAGTTTATTCTAACAGCTCCTAGTGCAAATAAACATGTTTGAAACTTTTGAAAATACGACTGCCCTCTGGTGAGTATTAATGTGTTAGTTTTCTCTGTTAGAGGGCGCTGTTGCAGGGGGTCGGTAAGGAAGATTACAAATAAGTGTTAACAATCAGTTGTGCATAAAAATGTCTGGTGATTTTTGCGATAAAAAAACGTAGTGAATTCGTGAAATTTCAGTGAGTGAACGTGGTTTTGGACATTTGTGTAGTGTTATAAGGTTAGTACTTTACATGGCGTGCATTATATATCTTGTTAACAAAGTATTTATTTAAATTATCCTTTACAGTGTTAGTATGGACCTGCTCGGGACATTTGCGCATCACCTCCAGGTAATTGCAGCATAAACTATCATTATATATTTCTCCCTGCAAATATCTTGATGTTTTACTACTCTCGGCGGGTGGATTCATCTTCTTTAAGTGTGCGTCTGACACTCTTGACTCTTGGAGAGATCGAGAAACTTTTATTAAATATCGCACGTTGTGTGCATTTTAAGTAGGAAGAAGATAGGATCAGGAAACATTGGAAAGTGCTAGAAGCAACTAGAGTTTTATTGGACTTTGAGTTATTATGAAGGCCCTTAGGAAAATATTAATTAAAGCATTCATTTGCATAAATAACTGACAATAGGAACACTGGCACTAGCACAGCGAAAAAATGTAGTAATTAAAGCTTGACTGCACACGTATCTTCTTTTGCATGCTGCACAGATAATTAAAACGTGTTTGCCATGAGACATACGAACCAAAAGGACACAGACAGTCATAAATAGAATGCGGAATAATTGTGAGGGTGCATTGCAAATGCACTGAGGTATTATGAGTGGATGGAAAGATTCGTCTGATATTTTATTTGCGAACAGAATAATGCAATTTTCTTGACAACGACGAGGTTGGAGCCAGCCAGGTTTGCCTTTAAGTGCAATATCATTAATTCTTTTCCTTGTCGTGTTCGCTACACTTCACTTGTTTTCTTTTGATTTCTGAACTTTTCTAGAATCGTGCAGAAAATGCAACATAATTGTCTGCAATGTGACAATAGTGGAATGTTGGCGATGCCAGCAAGAAAAATACGTCAAAATCAAGGAAACAAATAAGCAGCGATAAATCTGAAATTTAATTAAAAATATTTTTCAGCGCACGTTTCTTTTGTCGCCGCTGCCGTCGCACGGCAGGCGCCCTAATGTAAGACGTAGGGCACGTTTCAAGCTTTATGGATGCACCGCTCGCACATAAAATCTTGTTCTGCGCGCAGATTTTATTTATACCGGGCCGTCGCGGCGCGAGGAATCATCCTTTGTTTCCAGCGTCGCGCGTCGGCCAACAAGTTGGTACTTGGGGCTGTTGTAATATTGCGGATTGCAATCTAGCGCTAAGGCGCGACAAATGGAAAATTGCGCTGCATTGAAAAATTGAGCGTGGAATTTTGTTTGTGCGCACGCTCCGGAAGAAAATGTAGATAATTGGATTTAAGACTTTGTTTAAAGGTTAAACAGAAATATTCTGGTTCATTATTATTTAATCCAAAGAAATTGCTTCAACGTGTTGGTAGGTATTTTAATAATTTACTTTGGAACGTCTAAGATCTAATAAGATTTAAACAGAATACTTAGGTGTATTTATGTTTGCCTATAGTTAGGTTAATTAAAATTAAAGTATTTTTTGCTCTTAGGCTTCGGAAGGCTTATCTTTTTGAAAATCCTAAAGCGTGCCATTCGTGTTTAATTAAATAATTATTTACTGTTATTGCACGTTTCTCTAAGTGCTTTTTACTTACTGTTTTACTTCCGAGCTGTTTGTCTTTGCTCCCGAGTTGTTGGTGGGTTAGAGACCTGCAACTACTGACAAAGTCTGTAACCGAATGATAAAGCCGAAAAGATCCAGGGCAATATAATTAAACAATCGCTTTGTTTTTGCCAGGGATTTGGAGTGGCAAGATGTAATATTGAGCAATATTGTATTATGCGACAAACGGCATTACTGAAATGCCGCCGACATGTTAGCGCGCATACCAACACACACGCTGCGCCGCCGCCTCCTTGACAATGCCTCAAATTCTAGTCGTGCGCATCGGATTCCCGGATGAGATGCGATGACGCCTATTAACAGGCCTATGATGGAATTCAATGGAACTGTCAGGACAGTTCCTAGCACGAGCATGAGCTATGCTTATGTTGATTTCCATTTGCTTTGAATTACAAACATATAGTGGGTACACGTACCTATTGGTACTCCAGGCAACGAAGCAGCCGAACGTGCCCTACTTGTGTAATTAGCTCAGGCTCACGTTGCTCGCCTGTGATAGTTTTTCAATTGTTTCGGAATTGTTTTCTCTGCGGAGGAATTTCTTGCCGAGATTTACTATTAAAACTGAATTTAGCGTGCACCTCCTTGAGGAATTCGTAAAAATAGAATGAAGATTACGTGTCTTTCTTCTTCTACTTCCTCGCCGCTCCTGAGCAGGTGGAGGAGCAATCAATGTCAAAATAACTCTCGTGAGGAATTCTATCGAGGGACATTTGTCCGTTTTGATTTTGTTTTGTTTTGTTTGCGGTGCGCGTTTTTGTAATAAACATTACCTAGAAAGTCGGCAATAAGATAGTATTTCCGGATTCTGATCTATGAAAATAAGTAAATGATTTATTTACTCGCATTTATTTTGAATATTAGATAAACTCTTTCACAGAATCGAAAACTGATTACGATGAAGAAATCAATTGACCGGAAAATATGTCACAAGGAAGCATCAGAAAGATATTTCCAACTAGTAGGTACTTCTACTTCCTACCTACAACCTACCTATCAGGATAAGTATAGTGTGCATTACGGTCATAACGTACACCGAACGACTAAGAAGAATATTTATCGTTATTGGAACGTCAGCCGGAATCGCGCTATTAAACTTATTTCATATCGGCCAGCCGTGTACGTCCTACTATTTACCAGTGTAAATGCTGCTTGCATCGTTATGAAAATCGAAAAAGACTGTAAATGTGAAATTTTAATAGCAATTTGGTCAATTACGTTTATTTAGACACGAACATAGAGGTACAGCTTCTATCCTGTGCTCTTGTCTTCAGCGTCGCATTGATGGCAGCGCCGCACGTCGCCTTTCGCGCGAACTGAATATCTGCTGGCTGGCGGCTGCCGTCGTCCTCGGCGTCGCGACGCAGTTTCGCGGCTTCGTTCGTTGCGGACGGAGGTCCAGTCGCGCGCAATTTCACCCAAATACAAATAGCACAGTCAGTACACCAGCTCCAGCATCAACTCGACATCGACATCCGGTTTGCTGCGCAGTGCGTTGCATCTTCTCACACCTAATGATACTCTAACATCCCCCCAGCAGGCTAATTACAATTACAAATCAGTCCAACCGCATACAATTATTTCTACATCAGATTGTAATGTAGATCTCGGTAGAAATCCTCGTGATAAGCACGCAAACCAGCGCGGAAACGGCGGGAAGCGGTAAAAACGTGCGAACGTGATTGCGTCGTGCGTGGGTGGACTAGCACGTTCTTCGGACTCGAACTGATAATATTGTGCAGGCTTATGATCAATGTTGTTGCTTGGTGTTTGTCAGTGTTTAATTCTAACTGTAAAAAATTAAGTCAGTCGGTCGGTTGGTCTGTAGGTCAGGTTGTTGGTGATTAAAATAAAAACAAACATTCGTATCAAGTACGTATGTACATCGGCTCTGTCTGAGGATAAAACAGAGTGAAATAAAAGGTTTGTTAATTATTTGTATTTATTCATTGTCAGTAATTAATAGGAAAAAATACAAATCGACGTAATTGAATGACCATTCGTAAATTATTAATGAATTGTTTGTGCACTTGCACCCTGTTTGTCGTCCAACCTTAGGGTACGCTGTAATTAACCGATAAATGAAAGACTCGCATTAAGTATTCACCACCACTTGCCTCTATCTATGTGGTAACTGTTTGCTAATGAAATTGAACTTTTTTCTTGTTGCAGGGACTTCTAATTCTTCTTTTCCTTCGAGTTTGCGATTCTCCTGGCGGCGGTGGTGTCTTCTTCGAATTTCTAAAAAGTAAGTTTCTATTTGATATTTTCTTTAATTATTATGTCAAAGTTGATTAAAAGTAAGTTTTACGAGTTATGAGCACGATCAGACAAAGAATTTATGTGTATAGGGGCGGCAATGGCACTGATTTGATATCATGGCTATACGATTTGATAGCGTGGGGCGGCTCTGGCAATTTTCTGTCATGTTCGTTAAGCCACTAATTTCGCGAACGAAAATGGCAACACATTTATCGTTGATTTCGGACCGGCTTTTGCGCAGGTCGCTTTTTCTGTGGCCAATTTGGCCTGATTGGAAAACCTGCGCGGAATAAATTAACGTTCAGTCTGATGTTTTAATATCTTTTTGATGCCCTTTTGATGGTAACACTTATATGATTTACTCTCTCGTTCACCGATACTCTCCAGAGAACTTGAATTAGTCAGGTTATATTGAGTGCTCTTGCGCTTGTGCTTGTGCTTGCAAAAATGGTTATTCCGAGCATGGAGGGTTGGGGCTAATATCAAGAGGAAAAATTGGCATGGAATGACTAACTAAATGAAAAGCCAGAAGGAAACCCAAGCCACATGGCTCAGTTTGGAGAATTTGTAGAGTCTTCTTGTGCAAGTTCCACCTTCATTCTGCTGATGCTAAGGTGAGCTCGTCTTTAGATCCAGAGATCTAGATAGAAAAGTGGATATTGGTCAAGAAGGCCACGCGCGTGACTTGCACTCAAATTGCAAATTTCCTGCGACTTTTTTCTTATGTTCTTCCTAGTTCAGTTTCCTGCTTCGTATTCGATAAGCTGAAACTTTTCTTCGTCTTCGTCTTCTTTTTTTCATTCTTCTTGTTAGGGGAACTTGCAGCGCTACAGTAATAGTTAAGCAATAGTTAAGATTTGGTTCGCATTGAATTTTCGCAGAATTAGTTTACTGTTTTAGTATTTTACATTTTTAGAAATCTCCATGGAAAATTCAGTATATGTAGTGTCTATAAATGAACTTCCCGTTCCAGCACTGCGGAGGTTTTTGTTGTTTGTGTTTAATTTGTTATTCCAATCACAATATTTTAAGCGTGTCACATTTTCAGCCAGCCGGCACTACAGTTTCCAGTAGTTTTTCATTAGATATTTGGCATGTACAATGCAAAGAATGCAATTTGACTGTGGCAAAATAGAAAAAACTGTATTCTGATTACATTTTTTAGTTAGTAACTACTGGGAACACGTACAAGTAAAAAATGTTACTTTGTAATGAAAACGCATATTAATGTTTTATCCGGAAACATCGGGCAGTGTGGATTTGATCTATTTGAAGTTTGATTAATTAATAACTGAAATTAAACTGAATTCGAAACCGAATTTAAATTTATCATAAATACATAGAAGCTATATTCTATGTGATTACATTTTACCTAGACGCATATTACTGAAATAGATAATTAAAGGGAAATTAATGAATTAATTATCTTGTAAAAAGGTTTATTAATTCCTTAATTGTAGTCACATATTGGAGACGGTGGTTCAATGGTTAATGACTGTTTAAGTATCAGGGATGTATTTACGTTTCCTAAAATGTTGGTACATTAGTAGTGCAGTCTTGGCTCGTCTACCTCAAGTGGAAAATGTCTGACATAATTCCAACCGTTGGCTGTTTTATTCGGCGACAAGGCTGACGGCGATGGTGGCAGCAGTGGCGACATGAAGGGTTGCTCTTGATGCGCATTGCTGAACATTATGGGCCGGTCATCAAGCTTTATCATTTTCATTATGAGCACTTGTCCCAAGTATTATTACAGTGATGACATGACATGTTGAAATGTTGTATGAACAACATGGGAATGGAAACGACCATGTTACTACCACTTAGAAATCTTTCCACCCACTTTTCCGAACATATCCGAACAAATATAGGCTTGTAGGCAATGTTTATGCATGCCTTAATTAAATAATTAAATAATTAGCGAAATTATACCATAACAAAAAACATCGTGTAATAATTTCCGGCCGCTTGGAAAATACTCAGAGATTATCACTAAATCCGCATTCACGCAATAATTTAATCTGAATATGGAAATCAAAGTCGGCCACCCTTTGCGCTCTCTTGCCTTGCAGGTTGTGAGTTGCGGGTTGCGGTGCTGCATTCAGCCGTGTTTTTTCTAACATACGACCAATTTCCTCTGCGAATATACGAATATAAGTAAGTCAGTATGAATGTGAATTGTGGGTGGATGTGAATAAATGCATGGGGAGCACGATAACATTACCTTACCTGTTAGGTAATACATGGATTCAATCCATTCAGCAGTGAATTAGTGTTTATACCGAAACCTGAATAGCTCAATAAATGGCGGTCGGACGGTGCGTTATTATATTATGCATGCAGCAGTACGATGTGCCCTTATGTAATACATTTGTAATTCGCTTTATTGTATTAGCAAGACAAAGGTGAAGGTAAAAGTAGGCACCGAATGACGAATAACAAATGGGAAATCTGCGTGGCGCGGTTGCACTGCACTCCTCGTAAAAAGGTGGAAAAGTGCGCAAACGGCGCGAAATAAAGGGGCGCGATGCGATGCGATACGATGCTACAGGTGGATTAAGCAACAACTAGCGTTTGTGCTCGATGACTGATTGTGTCAATGATTAATTTATACGCATTAATATAAACCCGGGGGGTAAATATGTCGTGTTACGGATGAAATATTAGCCAGAGGATTGGTGAATTAATAAAGAGATTGCCACAATGGATAAAGTATTCTTAACAAGACGGGAGATAGTGTTATGAAATAATGTATTGCAGTAAACAAATGAGTTTAATTTTATTTCAATTCAAAGGTGGCGCGATGCGATGCGATACGGAGGGGTTTATCATGCAATAGCAATTACAATATGAGCATACGAGTACATACGTCACCTTCCCTTGTGCTTCGAATTAGTATGTAGTTAGTTTCGTGGCCTGGATGCATTATTCGAGCGTCTAGATGTAATCATAATCACATTCTAAATATATCACGTGCTTGTTGGTTTATCGCGTTGTTTGTGTTGCGTCCTTTATTTGGATTACGTAACGCGTTACAACAGGGCTGCCACCGCCAATGCTCAGCTCAGAGATCGCGCTCCGCTTCGTTTGCTAGACAAACTTCTGCAGGAACTTCATATTAGGCGTAGGAAATACATACAGAGTTGGAGGTACGTACCTACTCTTGGAGTGGAGGTATGCATACGAGTATGAAATTCTAGAATGTTCGAGATTGTTTGATAATAAGAGAAGAAAGTCTCACGGGGGGTGGTAATAAAATAGATGTTTGCGATAATTTGTGCCTCCATTGAAAGCAAACATCCGCGGAATTTATTTAAATGTGCTATAAATATACTCGCGCTTTGTGATTTACATCGAAAGTTCGGCCGTAAACCGATAAAGGCACGTGGAAAGTTTATGTAAACAAAATGCAAAAATGTGCTTAATATGCAAATTGGTTGTCCTCAGCGCTCACTGGGGCGTTGCGGTCGCTGCCGTCAAGTCAGCTCAGCTAGGAAATGATATTGGAATTTTCTAATTTCCAAACAACCCGCACGCAACGCTGCATAGCTTTGCTTTGCTTTGAATTTACCTTTGGTTAGAGTTAAAAAATGTAATTACATGTAGGTTTATCATCAAAGGTGGGATAATTTATTTTTTATTCAGGGCTCTGAGTAGTTGATGCACAAAACAAAACAACAAACGCCCGTCAAATGGTGAAACACAAAGGGATTTTTGGGACAGTTACGTTACGATATGCCTTAGTTTAACGGGTTGTGCGAGTTAGTTATGCTAGCTTGGCTTGGCTTGGTTTAGTTTAGTTTAGTTTAGTTTAGTGGAGTTTCGATGCACGTTGGTGACTTTGCCTTAACGTAAACCTGCTGTCGGTGCATAAGTTAACTTGTCGATCGCGGTTGCCTCCTTGAGAGTTGCGAGGTTTTTGGCCGGCGACTTAGCAATTAGCTGGCAGCCGCAAGCACAAGCCGGACGTTGGCCCTCCGTCCGTTGGTGTCGTAGTGTATTATGAATTTCATTCAGAAATTCAATGGAATTGAAGATGAAGACGAGCCGGGCTACAGATGCCTTTCGTATCCCTGCCTGAAGAGGCAGTAAGCAAACTTTGGGCCAAACTGATACATTCACTCGGCGTTCCCTACGAACCGTCCGACCGACGGCTCTAAACGCGCGTTTCAAACGCAGCATTTCCAAAGTTATTACTAGTTCCATCTATGTTGCAAAGTTTAATTGCAAAACGCGTCTTGCATTTCCATCATCGCTCGGGCAATCAAAACGAAAGAAAATCAAACGAAGCGTTGCATGATGCATTAATTTACTCCAACTTACTACCCACGTAGTAAAATTCTGTATGACATTTACAAACGCCTTGCAATTCAAATTTATTGTTGCACAAACGAGTGAGTTTGGAAACGCTCAGTATTTGGTCTTCAGTGCTTTGCTGCACTGCCACTGCCAATTCACCTCAGGGCATTTGCAATTCGTTTATCCGTTTGCCCCTGATGCGATTTTTCTTTTCACTTAAGCGCTGAAGTTTCCTAGTGAGCGCAAAGTTTCTCGCTGCCGGCGAGTTTTTTAAGTAAAAACCTGGCTGCGTCCGGAAACAAAACTTTGGAACGTTGTCATATTTACAAAACTACTTAGGCAATAATCACAAATACATTCCAGGTGCGCAAAGTTAAGTCGGTGAAGTTTAACTTGAGTAGTTAATTCGTTCTTTAAAAAGTCCCGAATTGGTCCTGCAAACAAATCAAAGAAAAAGACTTTGAGTTTAGTTAATTGTCACTCGGCGAAATCAAATTTTACATTTGCATCCTGATCCTGCTCCTGATTTGGAGATTTTGATCCTGACGTTTGGCTGTGCATTCCTTGGCATGCTCCTGGAGGCTCATTTTGATTATTTCAGTGCTGGCGGGCGCACGGAAACAGCAGAACACAACACTCGTTTCATTCCGTTAATCTGGTTAAAATATACATAATACGCGCGCGGGCTAAACTCCCTAAACTAATTTTCTTAATCTCGTCCTCCAGCATTCCAGCAACAAGCTCAGTTACACTGCTGAAGAGGGCCATTCACATTTTGCGCTTTTGTCTTTCATTTTCCAAGCGTTGGATACTGTTTTCTCTTACTGGTATTCTGTTTATTTTTATATTTTTTGTGTGTAAAAAATAAAAGTAATTATGTTTGTAAAGTAGTTTAGTTTGTAGTGCTCCTCAAGCTTCAATTTAATTTTATTACATATTTCC
>NBZA01000005.1:191344-206579 GCA_003054995.1 Aleochara bilineata
ACTAACCGAATGTACAAATATAAGTTCGAATAGTGTAAAATAGAAATGGAATATGCACCATCCACCTGTTTCTATTAATTAAGTTTAGTGTTTCAAAATTATAAAAATACTCAGTTTTTACCTTTTCAATATTTAATTCTTGTTGGATTGTTATTTTATGATTTTAACAAATTAGCAGTTGCGATAACAAAAAACAAAAATCTAGTTTTGTGCTAATCCCAGCGCCCTAATGATGAAAGGCGGATTAGTTTGCATTAATGTACCGTAGTTTTTCGTAGGGTTTTTTCAGTCGCATTTTGTTTTTGCAACGTGCTGGAAATTATTCATAAAAATACTATTCTCGTAATGATTCAGGCACAGACACAGATGGTAGTCAGTCATTAATCTGTTGCTTTCCACTCCGCATTCACATTCGCATTGCGTTTGCATCGCGACGTTCATGATTGTGTTCTGTATTGTGCAGGATAAAAAGCCCTTGCGCCCTTACGTGCGTTTCACTTCCTTCCATTGCATTCTTTTCTACTCTTCTGTTTCTTGATTTCAACCAGAGCGCGCGACCTCAGACTCAACTCAGTCGTAGAGCCAGTTTCACATTCAGTGTTTGTTCGTTCGTTGTCTGTTTGTTTGTTTGTTTGTTTGTTTGTGTTTTTCATCTTCATATCTCCGCAGAACTGAACTTTGCGTTCGTTCCTCATTTTCATTCCTTATTGCGCTCGTCGCGTCGCTTTGTGTACATTTTCATTACATTCGAATAATTCCGCATTAATGCACTTCTGATTACTGACAAATAAATACGGCGAATATTACAATGGCATGGCTCGGCTCAGAATGCCATGGCATATATGGCAGACAGAGATGGAATGGAATGGGAGACGCGATTAGCATTCGAGCCGGCTCCAGGGCAGCGAATTGACGCATTTGCTTTTTCGCGTTTGCGTTCGCTTTGTACGGCTTTGTGATGGGATTAGAGCTTTATCCGACTTTGTTTCTTTTTACAACAAAACGAAAACGAAATGCGGGGCGCAGCGTAGCTATTAAATCCTGTTTCCAGCAGGAGTGGAAAAAATTGACGAAAAATTGAGAATTTTTTCAAATTTATGTTATTCTGAGTAAAATATTAATGTCTCTTTTTTTATTTGGGATTTTAAACCGAAGTGGACAATAATTCATTTCTGCGCGCGTTTTCCATCTATTTCTAGTTATAGTTCTCTGTAGGTTAGTTATAACGACGCGACGACTAGCACAGATATAGAGTGACATCTTCATGAAGTTTGTGGTGATGTGATACGTTTTGTTATTACTGGAGCTTAGCAGGAAAAATCATTCTTTTTCACTGAGTGTTTACAAAAAATTGGTTGTCTGTAAAGTTGGTTTACAGACGAATGTTTAACGTGACAACGTCATAACAAAACATATTTGCAAAACATATTTATGATACCCTCGGCTTCGCCTCGGGCATCATCGCGCGCAAAACGCTCAAACTGATCGTGCCTTTCACTCGTTCGTCTAGCGATCTCGCTACGTCACCTCCGTAACGTTACAAATTCTCGACACTACAATGAGTCATGCTTTTTCGTGTGCGTAGCCCATATACACCAATTTATTAGACGTTGTCACGTCAAAAATATTTACTTTATCATATATAAATATTTAAACTTAAAAATGCATAGTTTGTATCATATTATAATTAGTTTTTGTCGTGGGGTGTCTCTGCGTAGGTAGAGTATGTGAAAATTATCAACGAGTTGCAACCAGATATATACGCTTGGCTTTCCATCATTCTTTGTCATTCTGCCTTGGCCGCTGTTCTCTTTTTATTTCCGGCATTGGTGTGCTGGAAACATAATAATATATATTTGATACTCGACGCGCATTATTTCCCCGGAAAATACATGCTATTTTTACTGCACGTTGAGCATTTCACTTGATATGTTTATATTTATATTAAAATTTAAATTAATCTTCACACATTTATCACATTTTATTACGTTCGTTCCACAAGCCAAGAAGAATAAGTATGATAGCTTTATGGTTATCACACATTCAGCTCTCTAACTTTTAGTTTTAGTTTTAGATTTACGTTACGTTCACGTCACTTTTCTTGTTTGTGCTTTGTCTTCTAGAAGAGACGTAATACGGAAAATACCGAAATATGAAAATATGATTGAGTATCAAATAGAAACAGGAAAAGAGCGAGAGACATCGAAAAAGTATAAATATTATTCGAGTTCTGCGAAGACTCTACTCGCAGGATCGCGACTTTTATAAAGTTTGAATGGAAAAGTAAAGTCTGACTGAGGACGGAGAGTGGAAAATGTCATAAAACTAATAAAACTATTGCACAAAGAATACAAAATTTAGGTACATACCTACATATTTTTTCATAAAGGTGCAGTTAATATGCATGTGCATATTTCGTTTTAATTTCAATTTTTGATTTTGCATTTCGCGCTTGGGCGACTAGGACTCTGCATATTTGCATGAAGTTTACTACTGCGCCAGTTAGTGAGTGAACTCATGTATGTAACTAAATTATGTCAGCATTCATTTCATCCCTTTTAATTCAGTGAACTTTCAGTGCGCGATTCAGATGCGAACTGAACTTTCATACTTTGTCCACTCGACCATCGTTTCTCTTCGCGTCTCTTCCTTTCCAAGCTCCACTCATTTGCTCGCCAGTCATTTAATTACAATGCTTTTCAAGCACACACCGTACTTGTGTGTCTGTTGTATGATGACCTTTGCTCTTTATATGTGTACATACTAATAATTTATTCTCTTTGTTGCAGGGTAAGAAAAATCAGAGGAGCAAGTAATAGCGTGTAATTTGCGGTCACGATTGGTATGTGTCGGCGGTTGACTAACTACCACCTTGCTTGCATTCTCTCGGCGCGAGCTCGAGCGCTACAAACCGCAACATTTGCGAAGCAATTCTCTTCGCCTGAAATGGCACAGCCATATTCGAACTGGTACGTATCAAGTGGTCGAATATTATGCGCGATATTGATTTTCTTTGATGTGAATTTTGCAATCATTCGAAACCGCAAAATCGATTGATGCATTGGCGAAATATTAATACATAATAATAATTTCCCACGCATGTGATTGATATTTCTAATACGTTTCTACGTATTTCCACAAACGATGCGGGATAAACGCGCAGGGCGCTGGGAATAATGGCAATAAGCCAATTGATTCTCGATGTGCAATGAACGAAACTAATTAGCAGTCGAGGACGAGTGAACAACGAGTGAACGAACGAATGCTCGGCATTAATTAATCACGACTGTAGGCGGATTTAATTAGAAATATTATACGGATTCAGATTCTCGATTCACATAATCATTCCATGCAGTCAGCTATGCAGTCAGCTTTGACTTCTACTTGGTTTCTCATAGAATATAAGAAAGCTCATTAAAAGCTAAACGATTAAAGATTAATGCAATTAATATTTAATCTCGACAAGATAATGAGCAGGTACAAGGGGTGCAAGGGCTAAAGAGTAGTAGGAAATGGAAAATAGGATAACACTTAAATTTTTATTTATTCCTGGCGGGCGCTTATTGAGATTAATTGAGGCACGGCGGATAAATGCCAGATACATTTTAATCAATTACCACGTATTCTTGTGCACTTCCGGTGCATTAGCGGCAGGAGGCGGTTCCCCGGCGGTGGCGGTGATGGCTAAGTGCAGAGTAAACGCGACAGGAAGCAGTCGAACGGAAATTCAGGCGAATGGCCGGATATGCGCTATTCGCACACATATGCGATTCGATTCTGATCTGATCTGACCCATCGATAGATTCTGGAATATTCCAAGAATATTGTTATTCTTACGTCAATGGTGCGGAATGGTTTTCTATTTTTTCCTGTAGTTTTTGTTGTGGTTTAGTGGTAGCTAGGTGGTAGGTTGTGGGATGCATGTGCAAGAAACTGAACAAAATTTACTGGGTTGCAAGGGCAGTAAATTCGCTTTTATGATAGCAGCCGGCAGGCGGCGGCGTTGCGTTTTTACAGCGAGCGCTATTCTCATTTCCTTGTTATCCTTCGGACCGGCCCTAAATTCTAATCTAATAGTTCTTGTTCTTCCCGCAGCCGGTGCGGACGGACTTACTTCGTTCATGCTTAGTTTTCGCTCTGTTTCGTTTCGTGTCTTGGGTTGCCTTGCCTTGCCTTGGCTCTTTTGGTTCGGTTTGGTTCTCAGGGTTACGCCGGCTTGAGTTCGTTAGAGCTGGCGGCGGCGGATACGGACGTAACAGTAATCGTAACAAACATTGTACACTTGGCGGTTGGTTGGATATGTGACGTCTCTACGTACGAACGCAACGAGTATTTTCTTCCAGCTTGGTGGAGAAGTTCGCCGCTCTGTTGCCACGTCCAGAGAACGGCGTATAATTTTATTACTCGCATTGATTTACACCCTTTAGATCCCGTGAACATATTCCGAGCCTACCTAAGCGTTATTACCTCCAACAACGTGAGCCGTTTCAATAAATATGCCCAGAAATTACCAAATGGGGAAATTTTGCTCGATTTGCCAATGTTTTTCGAATGGCGTGTATGGTGGGTTGTCTACAGTCATGAAACCACAGGTGTAATAAAACGAATCAGTGTATGCGCAAATGAACAGCGTGTAATTACAGCGAGTAATTGCCGAAAAAATAATTATCCTCCCAAATTGCAGTCGTTAAGTACCCTTGCCTTGTATTGATTGGTCGATAATTGCGCCCAGTTTTAGCATTCATATTATTGAACATCAGTACAACGAGGGCTTACAATTATTGGACAAAGCTGTACAAAACAAAATAAAACCATGCATAACCGTAGTGACCTGAAATTAAAAGTAAACAAACAAATAAACAAACAAACAGCACCAATATTCACTTGTTCATTAATTAGAAATTTCATAGCGCTCTACGGATTTATGAGGGCACATTGTTCCCAATTAAGATAACTAAACGTGCTATGTATTAATTAACTGTTTAATTAATTAATTCTTGTAAATCTACAATAATGATGTACATTTTTTTTGAGTTTTATAATTTGTTAATTGGATTAATTGTTCTGATTGATATTTAATGGTTGTGATAGAACATCAAACGAGATTTGGACTCATTCTTGATCTAAAATTAAAATCTATTTTTGGCGAGTTGTATGGACGAGCATGGGGTTTTCCAGATTGTCCATCTGAAGCGAGTGTTAGGTGACAAACGACAGCTCCTGCTGTGGAGATATGCATATGTGTCGTCAGTTTATTCATAGTAGAGTACCTATAGTTGGTTGGTTGATGCTTTCGCTGATGCGTTCACTGTTCGCAGTTCACTCGCGAGGAAATAATAAATATCGCGTCTGTTTACACAAGCTTGTTTTATTGGTGGTTTTATAGGCGGTTTTAAGTGAGATAAACACTTTAATCACCATGGCAGACTTTTTTATTTCTTCATCGCGGTATTCTATTATAATAATAGGGATTTCCAGCTGAAACTATTACTGTTTTGGTAATACTTTATCGTACATTGGCATTGGCTTTCGGAATTGTAATGCTATTACAATTGTAATTGCATTCGTTGCTGCTGAGATAGGAAAATGCAAGCATAAATGCAAGCGCAAGCGAATGTAATCGGCAAAGTACTAATCGTAATCTGAGCGAGTCATTCAAGTACGCAATTGCTCGCCAAGAGCAAGAGCAAGAACTGTGTAGGATAAAACCAATCTAAATGTTTGTGCCATCTCATATCTCTTTGCCTTGTTTCCTTGCACAAGAAGGAAGGGAAATATAAAATATTTTAGTTTAGGAAGTTTAAAAAGTTTATACGCAAAGCATTATCAGTCTTTTTATCAACTTTCGAACCAATGAGCTTGAAAAATTGTCGACAAAATATGAAAAACACGACTAAGAATACCTATCATACTCTCCAGGACGAAGTTGTTGTGTTGTATGGTGTTTTGTTGGCGCTTGGCGGGTGGTGGGTTTCCAGGACACTGGCGCGATGAAGTCGGGCGCGGAATGAAGAAACGAGAATGCGATACGCGATATGCGAGCAGCAGCCTGTCAACCGAACGGTTGTCATCGCATTAGATCGCAATGTGGGCGAGCGTGCGTCCGGAGCAGTCGTCTTTGTAAGCAGATTTTCCTGGAGCCGGAGCACGCGCGGAAAAAAATGGCAGCACAGAGCACAGCCATGCATGCCATCCACTTTGTTCGCTCCTGGAAAAGCGCCTACTCTATGTTACCTATGTTATGCTCTCGAGATGCTGCGAAATTACCTTGCGATTTATTTCAACGAAATTCATTTTTCATACAGACCATTCTATTAATTACACATTCTTTAATCTTAATTTTCTTTCCATTTAAATAATTGATTTTTTGTTCTTGTTCTCGTTTTCTTTGAACTTGAGTTTAAATTTTATTTTATGTAAAGTTTATTCTTTTTTGTACGTTTTATCTTTGAACAATTTAAAAGTGGGTTCGATTTATGTGCGACCCACCAACGAATGAATGATTTACTCTCGACACTTTTTCTAAGGTTTTATTATTGTTTGTTGTTCTTTGCTGGTTTTTTAAGAACTACCTCGTCAACCAACAGATTTATTAAGAATTAGCAAGAAACATGCATTTTTATTTGGTATTTGTAATTTTTCCAATAAAATTGTACAAAATTTTGATATATTTCAAGCCCCACTTGAAAATAAAATCAATCTACGAATCTATTGTGCAGAAGGACTTTTCAAAATCGGCTTGAAATCTTCGAGACGCATGCATGCTCACGGACAAACACAATAAATTCGAAGGGAAATCGGTTTATCAGGCCGGATGGATGGAGGCAGCGCACTCGCGAGGTCCACTGAATGGACAAATATAGCAATTTCTATTTATCTTATAGATACACAGATGGACAGATTGATCTATAGCTGAGTATTCTTTTCCTTCTTGCCTGGCGGATGATAAAAGAGCGGTGGAAGATACACTTTGTTATTTTACGCATGAAGGACGGCAGAGAACTAACCAGATTGCGTCTTGGGCTTGGCTTGGCTTGGAAATTTCATCAATAAGTAGACTTCTGCAGGATCACGTTTTTAATACTCACTCATAACAAATGCCCGTATATGGGAAAAATGTCGCCAGAAACTAAATTAAGGAGAGAAAATGCTGCCGAAAATTATTGCCAAAGGCGACTTTTTTAAAACATTAAATTACTGGCCGGGAAATTACTTGGAAAACTGATGATTGCCGCTGATTTTGCTATATTGTAGAAACTTTACGCTTTTGGGTGTATTTTTTCTCTTTTTTTTTCTTTTTGCGTCGTAAAATTATTTATGATTTGCTCGTGATTTTTATAACGAGTTTTATTTTTAATGAAATCTGATGAAATGTTCGGGGAAGGAAGTTCCTTTCTGGAAAAACAAACACGTGGAAACATGCATGAGCATGAGCTGGGGAATAAATGCGAAGGCGAATTAAGTGTGAGTTACGAGTATGTGCGGTTCACGCCCGATTCATTCGAATTTAATATTAATAAATCCGTTTAATTTATGCGTGTACTTCTTGCGCGGGTTCAACTCTCAAGCTCAAACCGGGTGGGGGCGGCGAGGTGGACGAACCGTACGCGCAATTTTCCACCGAAGCGTACGCGATGTTACGCACTTAAACTCTACGCGGTCTCGTCATAAATTATTTTATGCTGATGCCGATCCGGATATGTTAACATCTCCGCGCTCTGCGTCAGAATCTCCTTGATATTCAAGATGCCCATATGCTTACTCCGCGTCGCATCAGGCAAAAGGCAAAAAGCAGAAAGAGCGAAAGAGCAGCCGAAAGATTAAAGCGTTTTCATCCTTTCCACTGAAAGATGTCTTAAATGATGCGTTCAACGCGCGTTTATTTCGGGCGAACGCATTCACATTTCATATTCGCTCTTCCACCGGCTTGTTTGCCGCTTCGTATTAATAAAATTAATAAAGCACGTCACTTACTGCGGCTCAGTCAGGATGAGACGCAAAAGCCAGGCATAAATTGTTTATAAAATTTTGGCTTTGGAAAAGTAATAGAAACTGATATCCTGACAAGTGAGATTTTAAATATGGACGATAAGGCGGGGGGAAATGTCAGAATGTTGGGAAATACGCACTTGGCGGCGGAGGCAGTGGCGGGGGCGGCTGGTACAAAGCAGGAAACCATAAAATTCAAGCATAAAACGCAAAAAACGAATAAAATAAACACGTTCCTTCTTCGTCCTGGAGTAGCAAACACATAAACCTACACTCGCCGTACAAATGCAATGCAACAAACATGTACGAAGATGTAAAAATAAAAAATCCAGACGAAAATCATAATCGTAAAACGTCCAGTAGTTAAGTAACCTTCTTGTATCCAAGTTGCCAGCAAGTTTGAATAATTTACAATGCTGAAACTTACCGAGTTAGTTATTAATTAAATTGCCAACATTAGTGCGCTAATAAGGCGCTGGGGTTTTAATTATTTCAGCTAATATTTAAGTATTAATATTTTCAAGATTTTCATTTTTATACAAATCATCACAGAATGAAATGATGAAATTAATTCAACTGCTTATGTTTTAGGAAAGTATAATCTTTCTTTGGTATTCTTGTTGCGTGCTATTTAGTGGCTTCTTTAGCTTTTAGTCGTTTGTGCTTGCGCCAAAAACGCCGAAAGGCAAAGGAAGCCAGCCACTTTACTTCTGCGAAAAGTTTACTTAATATGCGCGCTTTCTCTTCACTTCGACTCAGTTTTCGGCGATTTGCCAGCGAACGCTTGCGCCTGCCTCTGTCTATCTGTCTGTTGCTTCTTGCCAAGCATTTTATACTCGCAGTCAATGATAATTTCATTTTCTATCTGTTGAATCTCCCGCCGCAAATCTTTCGGCTCACTTTACTTAAAATTTGTTCCTTCATCCTTTATCTTTATCATCATTTTCATCTTCAAAAGCCCCCGCAGGAAGACAAAGATGTATATCAAAATGAATGACAGATAAATAGCTAAAAATTTATTCAAAGCAATGGAGGAATGAATGACTCGAGCAAAGCCAGATGCAGGATATTTTTGCACGTTCATTCATAACTTGACTGACGAGTAAGTAGTCCAGCTCAAGTCATCGGCAGGGCACGATGCCAAAAAGCGTGTTTAATTAGCGTTGACTAGCAACGAGCAAGAACAAAAATTCACTTGGTTATGGGATGAAGAAAGAAGCGACATGAGATGCATCCTGTGCTAGGTCGATGATCGTTGATAGTCAGAGTAGTAGTGCAACTTAAATGTGTGCTTAAAACTACGCTAGTTTAATGTCACTTGAACGGCTGCAGCCGGCGAAAAAGTACGAGGATTGCATTAATGTTAGAGGTGCTTCGTCCTCTTGGATTAGTTCACGAAGTCAAATCAGGTTAAACTGAGACGTGAGATGATTTAATCGCAAAAGTAATGAAAAGCTAAAACCGCTGAATCCCACATACAGAAATGCCGTTCCGCTGACTTTAGATAACATCAAATCCAATGCTACTGTTGCATCAGGACTGCAATCGCCGCAGTGGGTGGCGGCTGGAAATGCGATCGGAACGAACGATGGCGTGTAATCGGCGCCTCGTTTAATAACTACTTGAATTCAATAAGCGCACACGAACAACGCATATTGCGCTGCGCTTTGCATGGCTTCGCATTATTACAGCCAGCAATAAATAAACATGTATGCAAGGGGTGCATTTGTGCATTGGTGCATTTGCTCACCTGGAGCTTGTATTTACAAAATTGTAGTTTATTGATTTGTTCCGTGCGCAGTCCGACCGACAGTCCGGCAGGCGCGAGCCACGAGCCCCGCGTGCAGATTACGATTATTTTCACGCGTGTTTTATGGGCGCCCTTTTTCCTCTCGCAATTTGTGCGCGCACCAGCGCTAGTTTCCTCTTCCTGTTTTCATAATTCAATAATGCTCGAGTTGCAGCCGCTCCAGCAACAATGCAATGCGCTTTTTCCCCTTGGAATTTATGCGCAAATATCATCACGTGTGCAAATCATGCATATGAAGATGATGCGCATTACTTATGCTTATAGCATTGCTATGCAAATTTGTATTAAATTTGTGACCTAAATTTTCAATTTTAATCTGTTTTTATTTAAAAACTTTGAAGGAATTTGTATTTTATTTTGTTTTTCAGCTTAAGCTTTGCTTTTGCTTTGCTTTAGTAAGGAATTACGTTAAACTTGAAGAAAGATGATTATTATAACAAGAGGCGAACAACAACTTTTAATATTGCATTGTTCCCACTTTCTTCCAAGGTGCGCATCTAGGCTGAGCTGAGAGCTGAGCTGTGCTTGTGCTGTGCTTTGTTTGCGATTCATATAAATTTCTTGCCATAAATTTTTGCTGCCTGCATTGTGCGAGATTAACTTTGGAACTTTTGCGCGCCGAGCATAATCGATGGCGAGCACTGTCGGACGTCAGTTTACTTGATTGTCTGCTTCTTCCGCGTAAAGTTGACTTGTTTATTCGCAGATAATCGCGCTTGCGCTTGCGCCTGAAGCGATTCCATTCATCGTACAGTGGAGTCAAAGTGTTTTTCATTTATTAAAACGCAGCCGTAGATTAAACCCGAACTCGGCAAGATTAAATGTGCGAAAACATCTCAAATATTCACTTGAAAGCCTTCAAGCCTACACCGAGGCAAGGAAAGTAGCAATCGTTTTCACTTGAATGCTGTGGAAAGGAGGTCTAATAAAAGTTACCTATATCTGCAGGGGTGGAATGGAAGTTTCGGAGCGTTATGTTATGGGTAACCCGCTTTAAAAGTCACCCTTTCGTGGGCGACCACGAGCCTCGTAGATATTAATTAGCAATTTGTATTCACGTTCGAATGGTTCAATGACTCAATCTTAGCATGCGCATATTAATAACGCGTATCACGTACGCATGTATGTACATGGATACTGCTTCAGTACTGTTTTAAACTCGTTATAAAAAGGAGGAATTTTATAAATAATAAAATAACATGAAAATTTTTGCTTTTCGGGATTAATCTTTGTTGGTTTTTTAAATATTAAAACGTGCTTTGTACCTGATTTCAAATTTATTTTGTTGGTATAGTCAATATTAGGTAAATATATTATATTTGATATGTAGAAATTGATAGCAATTGAATCGCAATGGAAATTCGTATATAATTACGCAAATGTCTCTTGACTTAAAGCAATCAGAATATTGCTCCTGGTGGCTGACTAGCAATGGTGTGACGATGACATTCTGTTCCATTTATTGATTCCCATTCCAATTCATATTGCGCAAAGCATTAAAGCAAGCGTAAGCAACACAATGGAATAATTTCGCGTCCAGTTGCATATTTCATATGGAATATTGCATCGTATTCCTGTTTCCGAAAACGCCGTTGGACAATACAATACTATACACTCCTGTATAATACAAAGCAATACTCCGCTTTGTTGTAGGTATGTCTTGTTCTATGTGCATTACTCGCTCTTGATCTGCCACGTCGCTTTACCACATGTCCAACAATTGTGGGTGGATTCGTGAAGGATTGGAATTTATCTGATAATAAAACTCGTAGATTTATTATTCGAATAAAATTAGTTGAGTTGCGTTGGTAAAGCGCATCGGATAGTGGTGTGCTTGTGCCCTGCGGTAATGTGTCGAGGGCAGACTGTGACGCGTGACGCACAAACGCTCATCATTAACGGTTATAAATGGCCTGGACGCAATCAAATTAGTGTTTTGCATACACACATACGCCACGAACCGAATGCGGCGTTTCGCATTAACCTCGCATCGGCCAGCGTTGTCCGAACGGAATTCAACATAACGACCATTTACATATGTACTGCCCTTGGGACGCCCTGCTGGCCGATGCGGATTTTAGTGAGTGCTTGGCGTGACATGTCACTGCAATACAATTTCAATTTCGGTTAATGGATGATGATTGTAATGATATTGAGTTTGGCTTTGACTTTGGCTGAGACTCTTAGTTCCTTGATTTCTTCAAATTTAGTTTGGTTTTTGTGTAGGTACGTTTGTTTGTTTGTTGGTTGATTTTGCTCAAACAAATCCAAGACAAGACCCACGACCTACATGCATAAAACTTTGTCCTCGCCTTAGTCGTGGGCTTTTCTTTGGGTTATCCTTGGTTTGGTTTGGGAATTTGCGGAGGAGGCGAGGCGACTTTGATCTTATTTTATTTTCTATGCTTTCTCATGCTGGCTAGAGGTACAGAGCTCGGTTACACATGTTACCTTGAAGCTTATTTCCGGCTTTCCTGTTTGCGCGCAATCCGCGTCTTCTCCGGATAACCGATCGGCAATCTTATGAATAAATCAATGTCTTTGCATTTCTATAATAAAATCTCCTTTGCTTTGCTTCGTTCCACTTTGCTCTTGCTTTTTCTCCAAAGTCATGTTTTTGCTTTATTTTGGACCAGAAAACTCACTCACTCCCAAGTTGAAGCAGCAAAAGCTGAATGCAATGTTTATTGGTTGAGTTTTATGATTGACGTGGACCTACCCCTAGGACCTCATCAAAATTTATTACAGGGACAGTGCGCAATTGTGCATTTAGTACCCTTAGTACCTTACCAACGAATTGTAGGAATACATTTTCGTTGCCTTTTCCGTTACTTTTACATCTCTTTTTTGTAGTCGTGGTGGGTACCTATGTATGTTGGAGACACTTGAGTCAGTCAGTTCGTTGTCCTTGCAATTCCCGCAGGCTTCAAAGCCCATTGGCTCGAGATGCTAGAAGCGAGCCGGAGCCCGATCCCGAGCGCGAACGTAGTGTAGTTTTATGGCCTTTTCTTCTCCCGAGAGACAGCGGCGTTCTCGTCTTTGTCGTCCTCTTCGTCCTCGTACACGTCGCGGGACGGCGTCGCATTGAACGCGTAGTTGTTGCTTAATTTAATGTTATTTCATGTCGATTTTTGTTGATTCTCTGGCTTGCCGTGTCGTTTGGCCAAAGTAGTTTTCTTTGACCCAGATTATCCTGGTGTTTTGTACCCCGATCTCTAGCTAAGACTAGGACGAGGGTTGCCTCGATTTGTAGTCTCGTAACGCAAGGCTGGTTCTGTTTGCAAGTGCACGAGTATGTATCTCCATGTAGGTGCCTCAGTAGAATCAGGGTTTCATTGCACGAAGGCGCTATTCATCTTTGGCTATCGCAACTATCTATCTGTCGCCTATCTGTCTGTTTGCTGAATTGTAATTGTGATCAGGTCTTCCCAGGAACCGATAAGACTCCACTGAACTGATCCTGATTGTGTGAGCAACTAACCTACAAACCCATCAGTGCACTGCTGAAACTGAACTTATTGCTAGTGAAAAAGTTGGACATCAATGGGGATATTAATTTGCTTCGCGACTAATGATCCTTAAACGTGTCCTGTGCTTTGAAACGCGTCGAAAATATCTCGGAGCAAAAGTTTTCGTATTTGCGCGCTGATTTTCTTGTTTTTGAAAGGAAAAGAAAAGGACTGGCAATCAAGGATAATCGTCCTCATCGGGAATCTACAATATTTTCAAATTAATCTTGCACGCTTCGACTGCCACGGCTATTAGTTCAACGTTTTCCTGCAGCAGGACGCCGTCGTTCTCACGATTTAAATTGACTGGATCAATTCGATGTTCATTTCCGGTTTATTTCCATTTTGTTTGCCTTCATTTATTTTTCTTAATAAAGCAAAAACGCTTACGAATTTTATATAAGTTAGAAAGTTTATGAGATTTGTGAAATTTGTAAATTTAGGTAAGTTTAAGTTAAGTCAAAGTCAGGTTTATGAGATATCAAACTTAAATCCTTAATCCGAAGGTTATTGTAGCACTTGGAACATTTCCGGTATCCGCTGGCCTAACAAGAAAACTGTCATCGAGTCATCATAATCGTAACCAACTTCCGTTCTACTCGGCGCCACGCTGGGGGATGCTCATCTCTCGCATTCTCATTTCGTCCTTTCGTGGCTGAACCGCAGATAAACAGCGAAATACCATTTGTGCGCTGCGTTGCATTCCCAAGTTATTAGACGTGCGGCCGCGTTATTGGCGCTCCCTCAGGACCCAACGAAGGCAAATCCAAGCAGCGCACTCGCTGCGCGCCTAAAGAAAATGATTAAGTCCTGTAATGTTGTAATGATGATTAGGGCCCTGCATTGACGCCGACACGTCGCCTTCGCCTTCGGCGTACTCGTTCTCAATTTTTGATTAATTAAAGAAGCAGCAGCAGCGTGATGATGATACTTGCTTAATTAATTAATACGCGTCCTCCGCTCTTCCTCCTTTATGTCTTTTACGTGCGCGGCTGATGTTCCATCAAAAGATTGTAATTATCCTTGAAATACTCGCATCATAAATTTTTTATTGGATTTTCAAGGGTGTTGTATAAGTTTCTCAGTGAAAACAGACACAAATTTGAATATTTAAAGGCAGGGGAGTAGGACAATGAGGAACAGGACGAAATTTAAAATATTCAGACTTGGCCTAGACTACAAGCAGACCTGAGTCGGGCAAGTGCAGTAAAAACAGCAAGAGGAGTAGTACCATGCATGGAATAGTTTCCTTTACGGCTCTGGCATTGGTAGTCAGGTAGGAATATGTAAAGCACCTCGTGCGCGACTAGGATACGGACGCGAAGACGTAAAAATTGCGTGGAATTGCATTGCACTCGCTATGCAAATATCCTTCTACTTTCTTATTCTGTCTTGTAATTTTTAGTTCTTCGCTTGCATTTAGATTATTGAAACGTCATCTTATATTATCATTTATAAAACTTAGTTCTATGTGAGAAATTTATACAAGTTTTAATTTAATATCTGAAGTGCATATCGCATGTGCTAATATTCAGTCAGCAAGTGAATAAGGTAATATCAAGTCGTAATCATAAAGCGGAAGAAGGCGTACGTGTAATACGAAACAAGTTTAAAGGAGCTATCGCTTTGCCTCTTGATTATTTTCAAGAATATGTACAGAGAAATAGCTTCTTCAAAGCATCCGTATCCACGCGGCGTGAGTAGATTTCTAAAAAGCAGCTAGTTGCAAACAGAAAAGAAATTAATTAATGTCTTTCATCTTGTTTTGATCCTGATCTTGTTTCTGATCCTGATTTTGAATCATGACACGTTCTGCATACATTTATAAATATTAATTATCGCTGATGACTGGTGATGAGCGGACTTCTGTGGAGTTTAAGCCGCGGCGAAGCTGAAACTTACGGACAGTTTGGTGCAGTTGAGGTTC